>JBBPBX010014109.1:40629-51400 GCA_038048925.1 Garcialebias charrua | reverse complement strand
TGTTTTGTTTTGCTCATGTAATTTTTTTCAGGTTATTTTGTTTGTTTGGCAGTCAGAATGCTAAACACTCTGCCTGCTCTGCCTCCCCTCCCATTTGAACTGCCTTAACACTAAAACTTTCTCACATATTATCACTCAACACAAAGTTTTTAACACTAGACTCTGTGTCACCAAACGGGTTTTCACTAAACTCTCGGTCATGTGCTCATACAGTTTGCACTACTTCTCATACTTGCACTAATGTCTGTATTACATCACTGCCTATAATCATAATACTGTTTACATTCTCTGTTTACATTTATTAATACTGTTTACTTTTATTACTACTGCTTACATGTAATTACTACTGTTTACATTTATTTACACTACTCTAATATCTACACCACTGCTGGTACATATACAGTGTGCTCTGAACGGTCTTATTTAGGGATGCCCAATGTGCCTTACTGCATATGCCACTTTTTGCCTCTATAACAACATCAACTACTACCTCATACATATACTGTGTACATTGACTCATACGCTGCTTTGCCACTTTGCAAATGTCAATGCTAGAAACCTTTAGTTTATTTTAGTTATACTTTTTATACTCTTTTTTTTATACTAGTATGCAAAAACTCAGGACAATATTATGTTCATTAAATGTTTAATGTTTTAGTTTTAGAGTTGGTGTAAATTTTCATACTCTTATACCACTATGCAAAAAACTCAGGACAGTGTTAGTTTTACTATTTTATGCTTATGTCTATTATTATATGTTTCAGTGTTTCAATGTTTAGATGTTTACTGTTGCACCGAGGGACTGAGAGAAACGCAATTTCGGTCCTGTGTATGTCCTGTACTGTACATATTGCAGATCTGACAATAAAGTTGACTTTGACTTTGACTTTGATAAACTACACTACTCTCACAAAATTTCAAGTTGAACCGATTCAATCGTTTCTATTCTAAGCTTATCTATTCATTTTGATGCGTCTCGCAATACACTTCTAAATTTTATAGGGAAAACCAAAAAAATCTACGTCGTTCGTCTAAAAGGACAACAGACATTTAGACCAACCTAACTTTTCCTCTTTCTATGATAGATCTAACTTTAGCCAAGTGATGAATGGAGGAATAGTTTGAAAAAGAAGCCTCCTGAGCCTTCTATAGATGTAGATCCCTTAATCTACCCTGATGCATGCTCAATAATCCAGGTAGAAAAATCTAAAAAAGTTTTGAATTTTATGTTTTATTTCTCAATTTTCAGTTGAGAATTTTATGGCAAGAAAGTTCATGCTCAATAATCCGTGTACCAAAGCCAATAATTCTCAGTTGGGTCATCTGGACAGTTTCTTTTTTATAGAAACTGGACGGAGGGTGAAACGTTTCTATAAAAAAGAAAATGTCCAGATGACCCGACTGAGAATTATTGGATTGAGAATTTTATGTTTATTTGATGGTGATTTCCATTTTTTTGGAGGCTAAATCCAAATAAAAGGTGAACATTAATTTATTTGTATAGGTTATAGGTTTTTTTAGGCTTTTATATTGTTTATATCGATATCGAATTATATCGTTATCGACCGAAATTAGGAACGATATCGTGATAAAAATTTTGGCCATATCGTCTAGCCCTATCGAATGTAATCAAAAGAATACCATTTTGTCATTTTCATGATATGTGCTATTATGCTGTGTTATTCTTTAATGTGAAACATTACTGTGTCACTTCATATGATGGTGTCTAACGGTGTCAGAGTTGAATAATATGTCAAACTGACTTGTTCAGTTTTGTTTTAAAATGAGAAACAGCTAAATCTCTAACTAGCCTCTGTATGTCTCTTCACTTTCAGACACTTTCCCTAAACAACCCTCTTTGTTTTCAAAAACAGATTCCCTGTTACCTTGGATTTCTCAGCCTCTCTCTTCACTTCTGCTACTGGCTCACCAATCAGTCAGGAGACTGGTTGTCTGACGTAAACATTTTTAGTAAAAGAGTTTTGTTTCCGTGAACGCGTCAGTCTTGGAACGAGAACTAAGCCATGAAGTTCCTCTCCTAACAGCTGCATGGACGTGTGTCATTGAGTCAAAGACCTCGTCCTCAGCTAAACACTTGTAGCATGCCAGCTATAAGTCTACGTAGCCTCAAAGCTACACCTTTGAAGGAATTTTCTCTCTTGAGGAAATTTATTCTGAAAGCCAAGAACAGGAACTGCATTACTCTGGTCCGGTCAAGCGAACCTCAGTAGACACTGAATACAGTAAACATACTGCGGACCAGTTTGGACGTAATTTGGACCGAGCACCCTTCTTATGTTTAAAGGCTGGCCTGCCTCTGACCAAAGCAAGGAGTATCATCTTGCCAAGGTAAAGGAGTCATGTTTGTTTACTAAGCTGACCTGGGTCCAGCGGAGCCTTGACCGGAGTATATGCCATGTTCTGGTTAAACATTCCCAGATAACTCCTTAAACACTAATTCCTTCTAACTTCCATTCTTCCATCCTCCTCCTAAACTTTTTATTTTTCTTAAGCCAGTGAACTTTAAGTTAATGTGCCTGCAGAGATATGTTAATAACACCCATAACTTGTCCTGTCGTTCCTATGAAATTACGGATGCGTGTTTCATCTGTGCTGAAGTTAATTATAGGAAACCTGATCAATCAATCATGTAAATATGTTGTGATGTAATTTTATGATTCTGTTATTAAATGGTTCAGTTCTGCTGTACCAACATAAATAACGTTTTCTGTCAATTACATCTCACCACCTAGTCATAAATTTATGATATTAAACTGAAAAAGTGAGAACCCATGAAATTTGATGATAAGTTTATGTCAGGTGAAAACCTGCTCATTCTTGCATCGAAGTACTGTATACTGTAGGTAAATCAGTAAATCTGATCACAGCCTATTTCATTACACAAAGGTCACAAAAAAAACTTTACAGAATTGAGCAATGCAAAGGCCTGTCTCAAATATATGTAAACTGTGAAATTATTTTTTGGAGGAGACCATTACAGGTACTCCCCGACTTACGAGCGAGTTCCGTTCCTGTGAGGTGCTCGTAAGACGAAATCTCGTATGTTGGAACCCGAAACACGTGTCGCTCGTAAGTCCGGATTTTCGGTCGTAAGTCGGAAAATTGATGCTAGAGCTACTACCAACACTCGTATTTCAACACAAACGTACATACTAGTTCATAAACATGCTCAGAAACTTGTTTACAAACGGTTAGCTAACACACTTTCATCTAAAAACACATACCAGTGCTGTATTTTCTGTATGTTCTGTACAACTTTACTGTTCGTTAGTCAGCTCGTAAGTCCGGAACCTCGTATGTCGATGTGCTCGTAAGTCGGGGAGTACCTGTATATGGTAATGGACAAATGGCTTGATAGATGTCCATCAAAGATGCAAAATCATCATTACAACTCCATTTTGTTTGAATTTTGTAATGAGTTCAAGTTGAATGATACATGGCACACTTTACATCCAGAGGCACAAATTTTTAACTGGTTTAAAACCAGATGGAACAATTAAATCTAGACTAAACTTTTGGCTTGTATTAGATATTACACATGGCCTACAAGTTAACTCTACTAACTCTGCTGCACCACTTACTGATCACTGTATTAATAAACTCACTTTAACTCCTACAAATGCACAAAGAGATGTCAAAGGATTTGGGAAATTCAGTTTGAATCTCCTTAATCATGACCACTTTTGTCAGGACATAAAAAGAACAATCGTTGATTTAAACAAAGACTCATCACAAGCAAATTATAGAGTGAAGTGGGATCACTTAAAATATAATTCTCAAATTTAAATTTAATTTGTCAAATTTCAAGTCAACTCAGCAAACAAAGAGAAGCTGACATTGTAAGAGAAATTCATGACATTCATTTACTAAATGAAGATGACAAATGACAATTGATCCTCATACACTCCTAACTAGACAATATTTACATCAACAAAGCCAAAGAAGCCTACATCCTGTCAAAAGCAAAATGGACAGAAGGGGGGTAAAGATGTTCAGCATATTTCTGTAAACTAGATAAAAAGAGACGGTAACAAATAGGGGTGTAATGGTACGCTAAAATCACATTTTGGTTCAGTACAGTTTCAAGGAGGGCTTGTTTCTGTAAAATTTCTGTCCAAAAAAAGGACAAAATACAAGTACAGTCCATTGACCATATACTTATGCAAAAATCTAAGCTAACCACGTGTTTTTAGTTTGATGTATACATTGTGTAAGAAACAGAAAAAGAACCAAGATCAAAACAGTTAATTTTTATTTAATATTTTTGTATTTGTTTGACTCCTTTTTAATTTTGCATGGGAGGATGAGGCTTCTGTACAATGACAAATTCTGATTCTGCCTCCAGTGGCTCGTTAGGGGTTTCCATGGTAACTGCACACCTGTGTCTCACGCCCAACAATACTCCTAATAGACAGAGTAATACAGATTTTTAAATCCTTAGAATAATCAATTGTGCAAAATCAAAAAGGAAGGGATCATGGATAACATGCGTATCCTACCTTCACTTTGCTTTTAGTACAATTTGTTTATTTTTAGTAAATAGTATGTATCTCTTTACTTGTGCTTTTAGGAGGAACATGGTTAAGAAGTTTGCGTGCCTCAGGATGGATTTAGGTTTTTACCGAGCTCTGTGTCTGCTGGAGAGCAGCTTCTCTGGAAACTCTCCTCCAGGGCGTTCAGCTGCTCCAACGTCTTCCCCTTCACCCTCTCCAGCAGAGGGAACTGGCTCAGCACCACCTTCCTGATGAGACTCTCTTTAACTGGTGGCACTGCCTCTGCATTCACCAGTACAGGTGGGGCAGCAGCACCTCCAAGAGACACACAGAAACAAACAGTGAAAAACCTAAAGATAATTTAAAATATCTGAGCTGATTTCCATCTCCCAAGACCTAAATCAAGTTTCTGGAAATCATAGAAATGAATATTTTGATGAGCGTGCTACCAGTTCAGCTGACTCCATCACATACTTTTGATGTTGAGCAGCCTTTGTTCACTGAACCACTTCTTTATCTCCCCTCTGGACAGTCCGGTGGTCTCGATCAACCTGTACACCTGCCACATTACGCAGCAATATGGGAAAGAATCGGTGCATACTCGTGATGCAAGAGCAACAAAACTAAACTAAACCTTTACTTCTGCATCATGACTAAAACAATCCCTTTCCACTCACTTATTCTTACCTCATCTTCCTCGGGGAAAGGACACTGCATGTAGCTGGACCTCAGCACCGACAGCTGCTCGGCGGTCTTGTTGGGGTCGACAGTGAAATTCAGTGTTTTGGGAGAAGCCAGTTTGGACGTGGCTGTCGGCGCGGAGATGGTCTGAATGATGGAGGGTCGTTTACTCTCTGAGGAGATGACGGGCGTGGTCAGGGGCCGCTTGAGCGACTGTACAACCTGTGAGAATCATGGAGAATAAGCTCCTGGCATCAGGTCGATGAGGGACATTAAAGAAGCTGCTGTGGTTCTAGTGTTCATAAATGGACCTCTGGTCTGGGTTTCTACCTGGTTAGCCACCCTGAGGGCCAGCGATGCACACGTGACCGTCGAGTCGTTGGCCACAGGAGTCAGTACGAGGCTGGTCCGTCCCAGAATCTGACAGGGGAGGGACTGGAGGACGGAGGCCCCCGGCTGCAGGGGCTTGGAGCTGTGGGAGGAATGGCTGCCGGATGAGTGGGAGTTGAGCTGCGGAGCCACCACAGTCAGAGTCTGAGGTGGGGAGGAGATGGTACCAGTAAACATCTTCTTCCTGGCCTCCTTCACCTGTCAGAAGAAGAAGGGATAACATGAAATACGTGTTGAGCACCTGAACAAATAAAGTGGATGAAGTTCTATTTTATTAATGAACAGAAATAACTTTTGCAAACTAACCTGAAACACTAAGAAATAAACAAAGCTTACTAAAATAAATTACCATAATATTTTGCTTTTATTTATCCTGTTGTTAAAGGTCTTAAAAGAGATAAGTCAGACAGTTTTGTAAGATTCTGTGGAAATGTTCTATCTAATCTAATATCTTACCTGTTGCAGATAACGCTTAACATGACCTGAGTTTACATCCAACAGGACCGACGAGCTAACAGCTAGTAATAACAAGTTCATTCATAAACCCAGTTATTTACATCAAATCCTTCGGTGTTTGCAGGTGAAACTAGCAGCAGCTAGCTGTAGCACTGACACCAGGAAGTTATATTTCTTCCTGAATAACTGTGTAATGTGAAATTGACAACAATGAAGAGATTTAAATATTAGCATGTCCATAAAATGTTATGAAATGTTGAAGACTGAAATAGTTTTAAGTTGGCAGTGATTCACTTTGAGGGACCAGACAAAGTGCAGCCCAAAGACCCCTTATGATGAACAAAATAAATGGAGTTGATGTTCCCTCGCCCGGACGCGGGTCACCGGGGCCCCACTCTGGAGCCGGGCCCGGAGATGGGACACGCTGGCGAGCGCCTGGTGGCCAGGCTTTTACCCATGGAGCCCGGCCGGGCACAGCCCGAAGAGGAGACGTGGGTCCCCCTTCCCATGAGCTCACCACCTGTGGGAGGGGCCAAAGGGGTCAGGTGCAATGTGGGATGGGTGGTGGCCGAGGGCGGGGACCCTGGCGGTCTGATCCTCGGCTACAGAAGCTGGCCATTGGGACATGGAATGTCACCTCTCTGGTGGGGAAGGAGCCTGAGCTAGTGTGTGAGGTTGAGAGGTTCCGGCTAGAAATAGTCGGACTCACCTCAACGCATGGCTCTGGCTCTGGAACCAGTTTCCTTGAGAGGGGTTGGACACTCTTCCACTCGAGTTGCCCCTTGTGAGAGGCGCCGAGCAGGAGTGGGCATACTTGTTGCCTCCCATCTTGGTGCCTGTACGTTGGGGTTCACCCCGCATATTCACAAGTGTTGTGTTGCAGAAATCATTAAAAATTGATAAACATTAAGAAAACATTAATACTAAAAAACTCTTATTCAGAGCTCCACAGTCACTGGTTGACTTTAAAAGCGGCTTAAAGACCTTTCTTTTTAAGCGAGCCTACTCTGCCTCCTCATGATTCTATCTTTGATCTTAGTTGATACCATTATTGATTTTACTTGTTTTATCACTTGTTTTATTTGAACTTTAATTTTGTTGCACTTTGTAGCACTTTGAGATTTCCATCCATCCATCCATCCATCTTCTTCCGCTTATCCAGGGTCGGGTCGCGGGGGTAGCAGCCTAAGTAGGGAGGCCCAGACTTCCCTCTCCCCAGCCACTTGGAGCAGCTCCTCCGGGGGAATCCCAAGGCGTTCCCAGGCCAGCCGAGAAACATAGTCCCTCCAGCGCGTCCTGGGTCTTCCTCTGGGTCTCCTCCCGGTGGGACGTGCCCGGAACACCTCACCAGGGAGGCGTCCAGGAGGCATCCTAACCAGATGCCCGAGCCACCTCAACTGGCTCCTCTCGATGTGGAGAAGCAGCGGCTCTACTCCGAGTCCCTCCCGGATGACTGAGCTTCTCACCCTATCTCTAAGGGAGAGTCCAGACCTTTGAGATTTTCATTAATGAAAAGTGCGTTATAAATCCATCTTTAAAAAAAAAAAATTTAACCGAAAATAAACAAAACAGAGCCCTCCTTGAAACTGAACCGAACCGAGATGTGATTTTAGCGTACCGTTACACCCCTACTATTTATAGTGGGGGTGGCGTGCTGCTGACCTCAACTCGGGATGTTGTGAGTCAGTGGGCAGAATACTTCCAAGACCTGCTCAATCCCACTGGCACGTCTTCCACTGAGGAAGTAGAGCCTGGGGACTTTGGGTCGGGCTCTCCAATCTCTGGTGCTGAGGTCACTGAGGTGGTAAAAAAGCTCCTCAGTGGCAGGGCTCCAGGGGTGGACGAGATTCGGCCGGAGTTCCTTAGGGCTCTGGATGTTGTGGGGTTGTGTTGGCTTACACGACTTTGCAATATTGTGTGAACATCGGGGTCGGTTCTCCTGGATTGGCAGACTGGGGTGGTGGTTCCCCTATTCAAAAAAGGGGACCGTAGAGTGTGTTCCAACTATAGTGGGATCACACTCTTACGCCTCCCTGGTAAGGTCTATTCAGGGGTTCTGGAGAGGAGGGTATGTCGGATAGTCGAACCTCGGATTCAGGAGGAGCAGTGTGGTTTTCGTCCTGGTCGTGGAACACTGGACCAGCTCTACACCCTCAGCAGGGTCCTGGAGGGTGCGTGGGAGTTTGCCCAACCAGTTTACATGTGCTTTGTGGACTTGTAGAAGGCATTCGACCACGTCCCTCGGGGGCCCTGTGGAGGACCCTGTGGGGGGTACTCCGGGAGTATGGGGTACCAGGCCCTTTGATACGCTGTTAGGTCCCTGTACGACCGTGTCAGAGCTTGGTCTGCATTGCCGGCAGTAAGTCAGGCTTGTTTCCAGTGAGAGTTGGACTCCGCCAAGGTTGCCCTTTGTCACCAATTCTGTTCATAACTTTTATGGACAGAATTTCTAGGCGCAGCCAAGGTGTTGAGGGGATCCGTTTTGGTGGCCTTAGAATCACCTCTCTGTTTTTTACAGATGATGTGGTCCTATTGGCTTCATCAGGTCGTGATCTACAGCTTTCACTGGAGCGGTTTGCAGCCGAGTGTGATGCGGCCGGGATGAGGATCAGTTCCTCCAAATCCGAGGCCATGGTCTTGAGCCGGAAAAGGGTAGAGTGCCCTCTCCGGGTCGGGGAGGAGGTCCTGCCCCAAGTGGAGGAGTTTAAGTATCTCGGGGTCTTGTTCACGAATGAGGGAAAACTGGAGCGTGAGATCGATAGGCGGATAGGTGCAGCATCCGCAGTGAAGCGGGCGCTGTACCGGTCTGTCGTGGTGAAGAGAGAGCTGAGTCAAAAGGCAAAGCTCTCAATTTACCGATCGATCTACGTTCCCACCCTCATCTATGGTCATGAGCTTTGGGTTGTGACCGAAAGAACGAGATCTTGGATACAAGCGGCTGAAATGAGTTTTCTCCGCAGGGTGTCTGGACTCTCCCTTAGAGATAGGGTGAGAAGTTCGATCATCCGGGAGGGTTTCAGAGTAGAGCCGCTGCTTCTCCACATCGAGAGGAGCCAGATGACGTGGCTCGGACATCTGGTTGGGATGCCTCCCTGGTGAGGTGTTCCGGGCACGTCCCACTGGGAGGAGGCCCAGAGGAAGACCCAGGACACGCTGGAGGGACTATGTTTTTCGGCTGGCATGGGAATGTCTTAGGATTCCCCCGAGTGGCTGAGGAGAGGAAAGTCTGGGCCTCCTTACTTAGGTTGCTACCCCCGCGACCCAACCCCAGATAAGCAGAAGAGAATGTATGGATGGATGGATGGATGATTCACTTTGGAAGAGAAGATCCTTAGACTGGCCTCTAATCTGCAAAGATTCATAGACATTCATAAAAACAGTGTTCAAATTGCTGTCAGTTTCACAGGATATGGCTAAATTATCATTTAAAAAATATTCCTGCCGGCTGCACTGGAAGTTCTACAGTTAGCTGCTGCTGCTATTAGCACTTCCAAGTACCGTAACCACATTTATTGCAAAAGCATACTGTAATACAAAAACAACAGCTATGTGTACAGTAGTCCCTCACTACTTTGCGTTTCGTTTTTCATGGATTCACTCTATTGTAGTTTTTCAAATTAAGATTGGACATGACACACAATTGGCTGATTGATGGATGAGCTGCACGATCGGCATGTTTAAAAATATATATATATTTTTAATTATTTAGCAGCTGTGTGCAGCCCACAGCTTGCAGAAGCTGCTTCCTCCTGCAGCATGTCATTTCTGCGCACTGCAGCGAAGTGGAGAGGTGTTTTCTGTTGTGCCTTTTTTTTTTACTAAATAATTATATGCGTCTTAAATTAGCTAAAGTTAAAGCGTAACACCTACATAAGACTTAATAAATGTGAAAAAACCTACACATTCACCAACAAACATCTGTTATTTCATTATTAAACACAGAAACATTAGTTTAGCCCCGCTTGAGAGAAACCCAGGACCTAAAACACCACAAATGATCTGAATACCTCCTCAGGAGACCAGCTGATGCCATGTTTGAGCTTCTGCGTGGTGAACCAGACTTTGATTTGCTCCTCGGGGTGTTTCGAGGCTACAGTAAGCCACGAGAGCTCTGCTTGCGCCGGGTAGGGAAACTTGTTGAAGGAAGAGATGAGTGTCAGGTTGTCGTCCAGGGAGGGGTTGTATTTGGTTGTGTTGAGGGGCACTGCGATCTTCGGCACCTGAAACAAAACGAGTCACAGAGGTTGTTATTTTTCCTTGACTGATACAAATTAAACGGACATCTGGTATTATTTTATTCTCACACCAACTTCTGCATTTTCCTGGTCAAAAAATGTCAGACTGGAAATTAGAGTGGTTCCCAACTCTGGTCCTTGAGGAACACCATCCTGCATGCTTTAGTTGTTTCTCAGCTGCAACACACCTGATTCAGTGGTTTAATTAAGTTCAGCAGAAGCCTGTTAATCACCCATTCATTCAAATCAGGTGTGTTGGAGCATAGGTACAACTAAAACAAGCAGGGTGGTGTTCCTCAGGGGCCAGGGTTGGGAACCACTGATAGGCTCTAACTAGGGCTGAACGATTAATCGCATTTGCGATAATCTCGCGATATGTTAAAGCGCGACTCTCTAATCGCACAGGCTGCGGTTTGACTGGTCACGTGACTTGGTAGTGAGCCGAGCAGCTCACTGCAGCGGAGCAACCGAGCAGGCAGGGAGGGGGAGAAGTCA
>JBBPBX010014109.1:24974-34998 GCA_038048925.1 Garcialebias charrua | reverse complement strand
CGCGGCCATGGCGTAGTGGTAATGGCAGTCGTCCCCCAATCGGAAGGTTGGAGGTTTGAATCCCGGTTCCCCACACCATGTGTCGTTGTGTCCCTGGGCAAAACACTTAACCCCAAGTTGCTCCCAATAGGACTGGAAAGGCGCCTTGCATGGCAGTCTGCCGCTACCGGTGTATGAATGTGTGTATGAATGGGTGGATGGCTGGTATTGTAAAGCGCTTTGGGGCTCCTCACAGGGGGCTAGAAAGCGCTATATAAATAAGTTCCATTTACCATTTCATATTTATTATATTTGTATAGCTACAACAAATTATATATTTATAACTTTATATGTATAATTAACATATCCTATTTCTATGCCACCTCATGTATTTCAGCCTCATTATTCAAACTCAGTGTAATGCTAACCAAACTGACGCATTAGGACACAGACCCTCCTCATCTGCATAATGACGCAGAAATTAATAACAAAGAAAAAAAAGAAGAGGCAAAAATATAAAAAAACAACACAACAAAATAAAAATTATGATGAATGAAATTTATTATAAAGCTATAAAGACATTTAAAGATGCATAAATGCATCTATAAGAAAAATGGAAAAATGTATAGTAATGATGTTAATGTGTGTGTGTTCATTCATACATCTATGTATGTTCATAAATAATTTCATGTGTATTTATTTATTGGGCCAATTATGTTTATGATTTTATTTCGGTGTCAGTTTCGGTACTCTTTATAACCGACCAATCACACATTCATTTTGCCATGGTCTATGACTACTGATTAGTCCTTAACTGATATCTGCTAAAATATCTCAAAATAAGCGTAAAAGATGTTGACGAACAATTTCTTATGTAATTTACATACCTCTGTTTTACTGCTTCTCTTTGGCACTGGCAAGTCGGTTGATCTCCTGGACTTCTTAACTGCTCTTGGTGTTTTAGATGGTGTAGGCTCCCGGTCTCTTTTGTCAGTAGAGCAAGAGGCATCTTTCTCCAGACAGCTCTGGACAACCGTTGTTGTCTCTTTGACTTTCCATTGCTGCAAAACCTCTGTATCGCGTTGTAGCCTCGTGATTATACTGCAGCATTTACGGCAAACACGGTTTGAACGTTGCGGTGTGTTTTCAATTATTAAACCTAGCTTGGACAGCTGAGATGATATATTATCAACAGTCTTACTGTCGAATATTATTTTGCTGTTTGTTATAACTCCGGCGATTCTTAAATTTGTCTCGCAAAGTCTACAGCATTCATTTACAGCCATTTTGTTCGGTCGGTGGATGTTTGTTTACAACGTACGCAATTTCCGGTTCCAGCCGTCGCGCAACATACGTCACGGGCAAACGTTGATTGGGTAAAATCAGATCCAATGGTTTTGTTCCTCAGCAGAGGCCACGCCTCCAGCAAGAATCGGTTCGCTATGGGAGAGATGCCAGACCCTAGTACGAAGCGAAGTGAAGGACAAGGGTGTGGTTTCAACCAGGCTAGCAACAACCTAAAACAAATTAAACCTCTAGCCAACAACATACACCAAGCAACAACAAAGAATAAACATGTAGATGTATTTATCTATTCCACCCATTCCATCCAAAACCAAAGGCCTAAAACAATGAAAATGAAAAGAAAAATAAAACCGCTTGTCAGGAGTGAAATGCAGCACTTCCATATAAGGTATGCACTTCTCATCTCTGCAGGGGATTGGCTCTGCTTGAACCACCTGTGTGACATCACACATGAGCAGACATGTCACACATGAGCGTTTGCACAAATAAGAAAATTAAGGTGTAATCCACCAGTTCAACCCATAGAACTACCGTAAACACATTTTTAGACCAAATATTGCCAAATATTGCCAATTTACACAGATATGCACAATTATGTGAGAATAAACACAGCCATAGTGCTAGATAACATTTTAAACACATTCTAGGGAGTTTATCAGCTAAAAAAAGTTAATTTTGGGTTTAGTCGCACTTTAAGGGAGTGGCTGTGTTGTATTTCCCATCATGCTTAGCGTTTTTTTAGTTTTCAAAACTAAAATACTGCTAAGCATTATGGGAAAGACAACAAAATCCACTGCCTTACTGGTTAAGGGAGTGGCTGTGTTGTATTTCCCATCATGCTTAGCGTTTTTTTAGGTTTTCCAACTGAACCATGAGTAAGAAGGACGTGTGGGGTGAAGACATGCCTCCTGTTAGCTGCTAAAATTTGTGAGGTTCTTGTGGCTAGGCTCAGAGAGTCTTCATTGGATGTCTCACACCACGTTGAAATAAATGTTCTCAGTTCAAAATCTTCATTGTACACAGTTGTGTACTTGAATGGTATCGGATCGGAAAAGTATTGGTATCGATCAATACACAGTTTTAATGTATTGGTATCGAATCGGAAGTGAGAAATGTGGATCGGTGCATCCCTAATAACGGGAGCATGTTTTCAACAACATACCTGCTTATCAATCTGTTCATTCTGCGTCACAAGTTTCTGTGCTGGAGCAAAAAAATCCAACTTTAACTGCATGGACGGCGTAGCTCCGCATTCTTCTTTGTTAGCAGAGCTCACGTTAGCCACTCCTGGTCTGCTATCGTCAGCAGTACTGTCAACAGCAGTGTTTTTAGCCACCAGTGTTGTTGAACCATGCGCAGTTGTGAGATGCTTCATCAGATTTGAGTTGCTAACGACGGACATCGACAAACACTTCACTCCGGGACATAATGTACACTTCACATGCACATTTTTGCCTTTTACCTCAAGGAGAGTAAAGTAGTGCCTGTATTTCCAATTTGAAAATGCCAACTTTCCTTTCAGACTCGCAGGACTTCTGCTAACTTCCTCCAGACTCGCCATTGCTGCCGGACTTCTGCTAACTATTCAGATTTGGAGCTAAAGCCAGTGTTGCCAGATCTCACGACAGAAACACGCGTGTGGTTTGCGAGTGAACTGAACAACAGAACCTCTGATTGGCTGACCTCTATCTGAAACTCTACCTTAACCAATCAGCAGCAACCTTATTGTTTCACCCCTCCCTCCCCTTCAGTGTTAATTTTGACAGCTATTTTTAATTTAGTTTTAGTCTTAGTCATGTGACTAAAACATCATTTAGTCATTACTTAGTCATCAGAATTTTTTTTTGTTTTAGTCTAATTTTAGTTGACAAATCAATGAAAACATTTAGTCAACTACATCTACAGTCAATTAAGTCGACTAAGTTATACATAGTAAAAACTTTTCATCAATTTCATCAATTCTCTGTAGTTACTAAAACAAAACAATGTTTTAACCAGCACTGCTGGCTGGCTGCGCAGCTACATTGCAAAGAGCTTAGCACTGATTGGACGGCTAACTAGTTGTCCCGCCTATTTGCTTGGGCTAAAGTCATTCTGATTGGCTCCCTCTGTAATTTGGCCCTACCTTCCGACAAACGAAAACAGTTTTGATTGGATTTCGTCCCAGTCAATGTTTTCGTCTCGTTTTTATTCGTTGACGAAAGTGTCAATTCATTTTTTATCCTATCACGTTGTCTTTATTTAGTTACTGTGTCGTTTCTGTCATGAAATAAAGGTTCGTTGACGAAAATTATAACGAAAATAATTAGTCAACAAAATTAACACTGCTCCCCTCTGCTTCCTCTTACCCTCCCTCCCCTCTGCTTCCTCCCCCTCCTCCTCTCCCTCACCAAGGGGGGAAAAAAAGTAAACAAGCAGCGAGAGACAGCGCGCGGAAGACAAAATAACGTACCCCATTTTAGTGGTAGTAACGGTAACGGCGTTGTAACGATAGACATAGTAACTACTTAGATTACCCGTTAATGAAAAAAATAACTCCGTTTGTAACGCCGTTTATTTGTAACTCCGTTATTCCCATCACTGCCTCCAGAGCAGGAGGTCGGGCAGCGACAGAGTCAGTCCGAGCAGAGGAGTCTTTTTTCGGACACATGAGCTGAAAACGGTCGGTGGACTCTCTGGAAGTGTCTCCCTAGCGGACAAAAGTGGTACTGCACCATTTTTTGCCAAAATGAAAAACGGTCATATCTGAGCCAAAAATTGGTCTAAAAATTTGGGGAAAATCCATAAACAAGTCTCACCTCTCTATTAGTCGCAGGGCATGCAAATTAGGCAAAAAACTGCGACATATAGTCTGGAAAATACGGTCATTCAAATTCCTTCAAAGGTACTGAGTGACTCCAGAACCTGCCTGTTTTTGGCTTGTTAGGGGTTGACGGCTGTTTTCTGTCAGGTCTTCCTAGCTCCCTTGGCCCAGTTAGGATTTACTTTTGATTTTGTCTCTTCTTAGATAATCACCGACACCTTCGGGCTGAACTCTTCCAGCGTCATACTGAAGGTACGACATTGTTTAAGTTGCAGTTCTGTCGCTGGATGTTTGAGGAAAGTGCACACATTTCAAAACGTTCCTAAACGTGAAGGCTGTCAGAATAAAACTGGATCGTCTGTGCAGATAAGGAACCATCATGGCCGACTGATCCCCCTGAACAGCTCTCTTCCTGCTAACAGTGAGCACACGTGAGTGTTTCATGAATGTGTACTACGGTATATACACACAGCAAATACTTAGCAGTAATAATATTTGTTCTTTTCAGGCCTCATGTGCTCGAAGTAACCAAGTCCTTCCAACATGGTAAGAACGTTACAAGGTAATCAGTGTTACAAGATCATCAGTGTTACAAGATAATCAATGTTACAAGATAATCATGCGGCCGGGATGAGGATCAGTTCCTCCAAATCCGAGGCCATGGTCTTGAGCCGGAAAAGGGTAGCATGCCCTCTCCGGGTCGGGGAGGAGGTCCTGCCCCAAGTGGAGGAGTTTAAGTATCTCGGGATCTTGTTCACGAATGAGGGAAAACTGGAGCGTGAGATCGATAGGCGGATAGGTGCAGCGTCCGCAGTGAAGCGGGCGCTGTACCGGTCTGTCGTGGTGAAGAGAGAGCTGAGTCAAAAGGCAAAGCTCTCAATTTACTGATCGATCTACGTTCCCACCCTCATCTATGGTCATGAGCTTTGGGTTATGACCGAAAGAACAAGATCTCGGATACAAGCGGCTGAAATGAGTTTTCTCCGCAGGGTGGCTGGACTCTCCCTTAGAGATAGGGTGAGAAGCTCAGTCATCCGGGAGGGACTCGGAGTAGAGCCGCTGCTTCTCCACATCGAGAGGAGCCAGTTGAGGTGGCTCGGGCATCTGGTTAGGATGCCTCCTGGACGCCTCCCTGGTGAGGTGTTCCGGGCATGTCCCACCGGGAGGAGACCCAGAGGAAGACCCAGGACACGCTGGAGGGACTATGTTTCTCGGCTGGCCTGGGAACGCCTTGGGATTCCCCCAGAGGAGCTGCTCCAAGTGGCTGGGGAGAGGGAAGTCTGGGCCTCCCTACTTAGGCTGCTACCCCCGCGACCCGACCCCGGATAAGCGAGGAAGAAAATGGATGGATGGATGGACAAGATCATCAGTGTTACAAGATAATCAATGTTAAGATAATCAATGTTAAGATAATCAATGTTACAAGATAATCAGTGTTACAAGATAATCAATGATAAGATAATCAATGTTACAAGATAATCAGTGTTACAAGATAATCAATGATAAGATAATCAATGTTACAAGATCATCAGTGTTACAAGATAAGCAGTGTTACAAGATAATCAGTGTTACAAGATTATCAATTATACAAGATCATTAGTGTTACAAGATAATCAATGTTAAGATAATCAATGATAAGATAATCAATGATAAGATAATCAATGTTACAAGATCATCAATGTTACAAGATAATCAGTGTTACAAGACAAGCAATGTTAAGATAATCAATGATAAGATAATCAATGTTACAAGATCATCAATGTTAAGATAATCAATGTTACAAGATAATCAGTGTTACAAGATAATCAATGTTAAGATAATCAATGATAAGATAATCAATGATAAGATAATCAATGTTACAAGATCATCAATGTTACAAGATCATCAATGTTACAAGATAATCAGTGTTACAAGATAATCAATGTTAAGATAATCAATGATAAGATAATCAATGTTACAAGATCATCAATGTTACAAGATAATCAGTGTTACAAGATAAGCAATGTTACAAGATAATCAATGATAAGATAATCAATGTTACAAGATTATCAATGTTACAAGATAATTAGTGTTACAAGATCATCAATGTTACAAGATAATCAATCTTACAAGATAATCAGTGTTACAAGATAATCAATGTTACAAGATCATCAGTGTTACAAGATAAGCAATGTTAAGATAATCAATGTTACAAGATCATCAATGTTACAAGATAATCAGTGTTACAAGATAAGCAATGTTAAGATAATCAATGATAAGATAATCAATGTTACAAGATTATCAATGTTACAAGATAATCAGTGTTACAAGATCATCAATGTTACAAGATAATGTTAAGATAATCAATCTTACAAGATAATCAATGTTACAAGATCAAGAGTGTTACAAGATAATCAGTGTTACAAGATCATCAATATTACAAGATCATCAGTGTTACAAGATAATCAATGTTATAAGATCATCAATGTTACAAGATCATCAGTGTTACAAGATCATCAGTGTTACAAAATAATCAATGCTAAGATAATCAATGTTACAAGATCATCAATGTTACAAGATAATCAATGTTACAAGATCATCAGTGTTACAAGATCAAAGTCAAAAGAAAGTCAACTTTATTGTCAAAACTGCAATATGTACAGGACATACACAGGATTGAAATTGCATTCCTCTCTGTCCCTCGGTGCAACAGTAACCATTTAAACACTAAAACACTAAAACATTTAATAAACATAAGCATAAAATGAAATAATAAAAGTGTAATACTGTCCTGAGTTTTTGCATAGTAATTTTTGCATACCGGTAGTAGTAGTATGAAAATATGAAAGGTTACACCAACACTAAAACACTAAACGTTTAAAATGAAATAACAAAAGTGTAATATGGTCCTGAGTTTTTTTGCATAGTAGTATAAAAGTGTAAAAAGTATATCTATAAAATAAAATGAAAGTTCTGGCATTGACATTTGTAATAGAGTGACAAAGCAGCATATGAAGTTTATGTACACAGTATATGTATGAGGTAGTTGATATTGGTATAGAGGTA
Organism: Garcialebias charrua; assembly: GCA_038048925.1. Lineage (NCBI taxonomy): Eukaryota > Metazoa > Chordata > Actinopteri > Cyprinodontiformes > Rivulidae > Garcialebias > Garcialebias charrua. The sequence continues at coordinate 27,866 of JBBPBX010014109.1, read as the reverse complement.
AAGTGGCATATGCAATAAGGCTAGTAAAAAAAAATATATATATATATATATATATATCAGCAGTAGTGTAGATATAAAAAGTAGTGTAAATGTAAACAGTAGTAATAAATGTAAACAGTAGTAATAAATGTAAACAGTGAATGTAAACAGTAGTATGACTATAGGCAGTAATGTAATACAAACATTAGTGCAAATATGAGAAGTAGTGCAAACTGAATGAGCACATGACCGAGAGTTTAGTGAATAACCCGTTTTGATGACACAGAGTCAGTCCAGTGTTAAAATATTTGTGTTGTGTGGTAATGAGTCAAAGTTTTTTTGTGTTAATGCAGTACAAGTGGGAGGGAGGGCAGAGCAGGTAGAGAGTTAAGCATCCTGACTGCCTGATGAACAGAGCTGTCATTTAGTCTGCTGGTTCGAGCCTGGAGACTTCTCCAGGAGATAGTCAATGTTACAAGATAATCAATGTTACAAGATAATCAATGTTGAGATAATCAATGTTGAGATAATCAATGTTACAAGATAATCAATGTTACAAGATAATCAATGTTACAAGATCATCAGTGTTACAAGATAATCAAAGTTACAAGATAATCAATGTTAAGATAATAAATGTTACAAGATAAGCAGTGTTACAAGATAATCAGTGTTACAAGATTATCAATGTTACAAGATCATTAGTGTTACAAGATAATCAATGTTAAGATAATCAATGATAAGATAATCAATGATAAGATAATCAATGTTACAAGATCATCAATGTTACAAGATAATCAGTGTTACAAGACAAGCAATGTTAAGATAATCAATGATAAGATAATCAATGTTACAAGATCATCAATGTTAAGATAATCAATGTTACAAGATCATCAATGTTACAAGATAATCAGTGTTACAAGATAATCAATGTTAAGATAATCAATGATAAGATAATCAATGTTACAAGATCATCAATGTTACAAGATCATCAATGTTACAAGATAATCAGTGTTACAAGATAATCAATGTTAAGATAATCAATGATAAGATAATCAATGTTACAAGATCATCAATGTTACAAGATCATCAGTGTTACAAGATAAGCAATGTTACAAGATAATCAATCTTACAAGATAATCAGTGTTACAAGATAATCAATGTTACAAGATCATCAGTGTTACAAGATAAGCAATGTTAAGATAATCAATGTTACAAGATCATCAATGTTACAAGATAATCAGTGTTACAAGATAAGCAATGTTAAGATAATCAATGATAAGATAATCAATGTTACAAGATTATCAATGTTACAAGATAATCAGTGTTACAAGATCATCAATGTTACAAGATAATGTTAAGATAATCAATCTTACAAGATAATCAATGTTACAAGATCAAGAGTGTTACAAGATAATCAGTGTTACAAGATCATCAATATTACAAGATCATCAGTGTTACAAGATAATCAATGTTACAAGATCATCAATGTTACAAGATCATCAGTGTTACAAGATCATCAGTGTTACAAAATAATCAATGCTAAGATAATCAATGTTACAAGATCATCAATGTTACAAGATAATCAATGTTACAAGATCATCAGTGTTACAAGATCAAAGTCAAAAGAAAGTCAACTTTATTGTCAAAACTGCAATATGTACAGGACATACACAGGATTGAAATTGCATTCCTCTCTGTCCCTCGGTGCAACAGTAACCATTTAAACACTAAAACACTAAAACATTTAATAAACATAAGCATAAAATGAAATAATAAAAGTGTAATACTGTCCTGAGTTTTTGCATAGTAATTTTTGCATACCGGTAGTAGTAGTATGAAAATATGAAAGGTTACACCAACACTAAAACACTAAACGTTTAAAATGAAATAACAAAAGTGTAATATGGTCCTGAGTTTTTTTGCATAGTAGTATAAAAGTGTAAAAAGTATATCTATAAAATAAAATGAAAGTTCTGGCATTGACATTTGTAATAGAGTGACAAAGCAGCATATGAAGTTTATGTACACAGTATATGTATGAGGTAGTTGATATTGGTATAGAGGTAAAGTGGCATATGTAATAAGGCTAGTAAAAAAATATATATATATATATATATATATATATATATATATATATCAGCAGTAGTGTAGATATAAAAAGTAGTGTAAATGTAAACAGTAGTAATAAATGTAAACAGTAGTAATAAATGTAAACAGTGAATGTAAACAGTAGTATGACTATAGGCAGTAATGTAATACAAACATTAGTGCAAATATGAGAAGTAGTGCAAACTGAATGAGCACATGACCGAGAGTTTAGTGAATAACCCGTTTTGATGACACAGAGTCAGTCCAGTGTTAAAATATTTGTGTTGTGTGGTAATGAGTCAAAGTTTTTTTGTGTTAATGCAGTACAAGTGGGAGGGAGGGCAGAGCAGGTAGAGAATTAAGCATCCTGACTGCCTGATGAACAGAGCTGTCATTTAGTCTGCTGGTTCGAGCCTGGAGACTTCTCCAGGAGATAGTCAATGTTACAAGATAATCAATGTTACAAGATAATCAATGTTGAGATAATCAATGTTGAGATAATCAATGTTACAAGATAATCAATGTTACAAGATAATCAATGTTACAAGATCATCAGTGTTACAAGATAATCAAAGTTACAAGATAATCAATGTTAAGATAATAAATGTTACAAGATCATCAATGTTACAAGATCATCAATGTTACAAGATAATCAATGTTACAAGATTATCAATGTTACAAGATAATCAATGTTACAAGATAATCAATGTTAAGATAATCAATGTTAAGATAATCAATGTTACAAGATAATCAATGTTACAAGATCATCAATGTTACAAGATAATCAATGTTAAGATAATCAATGTTAAGATAATCAATGTTACA
>JBBPBX010014109.1:0-10904 GCA_038048925.1 Garcialebias charrua | reverse complement strand
TTTTTTTTTTTTTTTTCTTCTTCTTTCGGCTTTTCCCTGCGTTAGGGGTCACCACAGCGATCTAGTCGCACGAAGATTTGGCAGTTGTTTTTACGCCGGATGCCCTTCCTGACACAACCACAGACCACCGAGCAACCACAGCCCTCTGTGTGGAGTAGAGAGCTGATATCTAGGGTTCCCGGGGGAGCAGATGGTGTGGGTTAAGGGCCTTGCTCAAGGGCCCAGAGTGGGGCAGATGAGGGTGGAGACAAGTGTGACCGCTTCACTTATCCCACCCACATCTTTGATGTTGTCGGTACCGGGGCTTGAACCGGCGATCTTCCGATCACAAGCGCACCTTCTTAACCTCTGCGCCACCACTCCCCCGGTCAAGATAAAAGAGCTTAATAGCAGTTGGCAATCGCTCTGAGCTACAGCGACGGACTGGATTTTTAGGTGTCCACTTTACCTATATACCATTCAATCCTCTTAACATTTTAGCTGCACGTAGAAGTTAGAGATTATTAGTTATATTTTAAAACCCTGGCTGCGCGCAAGAGTTAGACAATATTAGTTATATTTTAATGACATTCAGGTCACGCGGAAAGGCGGAAATGGGTGCGCGCTTCGTGTTATTTACGTCCTAACATAAGCTGAATTGTAATCAGTCATTAACAAAAATTTAACTCAGAAACACTAATTCAGCTAACAATTATTTTAGGGGTTTCTGTAGTTAAATATTAATGAAATTCAGCCCTTGCGCTGAGGTTGTTTGAATGAGTCCCGCCCCTGCTGCAAACAACTAATCAAATGTGAGCAGTACATGACGTCAAACTGGGTCCGTGGGGCCGGGCCGATAAGAACCACGGTGGAGATGGTTCCAAAACAAGGGCGGATCCCGGGTGGAAAAGGAAAATGCGAACACGCCGAACGCGGGTTAGAAGCAGGGGAGAGCCGGGGAGGGCTGGCCAATGCAAAAACGGCTAGAGATTCAAAGACTTAGAGACTCAGATACTCAAAGACTCAGAGACTCAAATACTCAGACACTCAGACTTATTACCATAATTATGAACTTATTTGACCAGTTGGTCCTTCAACACAACTGATAACATTTCTTCAAAAAGAAGACAGGCTTTTGGCGAGTCGATTTGCCCTGTTATCATGCACACAGCTGGATATCTCATCGACTTGAAGACTTGATGATGTGTCTATCTCTGCTGTCATCTGTGGATCTTAAGGACGCATATTTAATTGGATTTATGATAACTGGTTACTGCTTTTTGGATTCAGCTGGTTGCTGGTTTTATCTACAATCAAGGAAGTCGTCGGCAGCAAATTGGGACCCGATCACGCTGCTTGCCTTTTGATGGCTTGGTTCTTGCCTGTGTACCCAGACTCAATTGATTTGGGCAGAATGGATCAGATCTCAGGGATTTTTACTCAGGCACGTTCCATTGGTGTGGCCACGTAATTTGGACATTTCTGAACCATTTTGGACCAACACAGACTCAAGGTAGATGTCATTTTATTCTGCCTGTCCCCAAAACAACTGTTTGCTTATCTGAATCTGGCTCCCCCGACTGACCTTGAAGGCCACCTTATCTGAATACGCCTGGAGGACATGTAATCTGATGCTCACCCCCGCCCATCAGGGAATTCCACCGTCAACCAGAGTGAACCAGCTGAATAAACATTCTGTCATCATTTCAGGGCTCTTGGATTTTCATTAGCGTTGACCTTGGCCATTTCCCGACATACTGGGGATATACTGGACAAAATGGGGGAGTGGTGTTGCAGAGGTTAGTGACGGTGGACCTGTGATCGGAAGATCGCCGGTTCAAGCCCCGGTACTGACAACATAAAAAAAATGTGGGTGGAAAAAGGTGAAACACCCACACCTGCCTCCACCCTCATTTGCCCCACTCTGGGCCCCTGAGCAAGGCCCTTAACCCCCACCATCTGCTCCCTAACAGGTCTACAGTATCTGGAAAATGAGTTCTCGGGGCTCAATGAGGCTACCTGGATAAATAAAGGGTAAATGAAAAAAAAAAAAGTCGAATGTTTATGGATCTCATCGGAGGGAGCTGGATGATTATTCCATCCTTATCAGAACTCTTCCAGTGACCTCGGGGGCGTCTATGGTCATTGCTCACCGCTCTCTGTGTCCCCCCCCCCCCCACCTGCAGAATGTCTACATCACTATGTGCTTATTTGTGCAAGGTGTTTTTTAATATTAAAATCATTCTTCTCAGGCTAGAAGAAAGATTTTAATAGGAATTTTTTCACCTCCAATTCCAGTTTCATAACTTTTTGTCAGTTTAAGCAGATCTCACTTGTAAATGAGTCTTTTAGGCTCAATGTGACTTATCTGTCTAACTAAAGGTTGAATGAATGAATGAAGACTCAGACAGACGTCTTTCTGCACTCAAATGTTTTCCTTTCAGACAAACTGAGTTTTCAACATGACACACCTCACTCCTAATGTTCTGAAACAAACTTCTTGTAGATTATAAATGAAAAACAGGAGTGGTCAACGTAGTTGGGTGGACTTTGCGCATGGCAGCTCATGAACCGTGCTCGTTGGCTCCGGCTGCGGCAGAACTTTTTAACTGACAGTTGTGATTTGGCTGCAGTGCGTCCCAAACCCAGAAGTGTTCCTGGGACCAAGCGGAGCGTGCAGAGCAGGCTGCAGGCCGTCGGCCGCAGGGTGAGGAGCTCAGCCGCCTTCAGGCATCAACCGTTTGTTTCATCAGCTCTTTCCTGTTTGAACCTCTTGGTTTTCCCTGCAGATCCAGAGACTGAACAACCTGCTGCCTCAGATCAAACGTCGATACAACGAGAAGTTAATGCAGGTGTTTGATAACACAACACAGCTGGGGGCGTAACCACGGCAACCCTCTTACAGAGAACAGCTGGTGTGAAACTGCTGATGAAGGTTTGGCTCGACTGAACGCTGCCTCTTCGTCTCGTTTCAGGACATCGACTGTCTCGAGCAGAAGCTGAAGTTTCTTCATCGGAGGATGCAGGCAGGTCTTCCTCTTCCAGATGTAAACAGCTGATGTGATGCTACAGCTTTCTGGTCCCAGTCAAACAACAGTTTTTAATCTGACCACCAATCCAGATGTTTGACAGTTTCAGAGGTTGATTGAACTCAATACAGACCGACATGAGGATCTTAAGAGAATAAACTTAACACTAAAGCATGTCCTTGACAAAAGACAGATCCAGATGTTTATTTTTAAGAAAAAAGGACATTTTCTCAATCATTTCTTGGTGCCCATCTTGTTCTGACTGGTGCGTTTGTCTTTCTGCTGCAGGCGTCAGACTCCCACATCTGGACAGGGACGCTGAGCAGAGCTCCTCTGTGGTGAAGCAGCTGTTTGTGATCGGAGGTAGTCCTGCAGGACGGGGGTCCTGACAGAACTGTTACAACCAACAGAAGAAGTCATCAGGTCCTGGTTGGGTTCTACAGAAGAAACAGACCAGTCACTCTTACCAGTTTACTCACAGCTGCATCAACCTTAAATAATTCTACTTCTAATAATATGATGTCTGTGACGTCTCAGAGCTGTCTGTCCACCTCATGTCCACTTCATGTCCACTTCATGTCCACTTCATGTCCACTTCATGTCCACCTCATGTCCACTTCATGTCCACCTCATGTCCACTTCATGTCCACTTCATGTCCACCTCANTTCTACAGAAGAAACAGACCAGTCACTCTTACCAGTTTACTCACAGCTGCATCAACCTTAAATAATTCTACTTCTAATAATATGATGTCTGTGACGTCTCAGAGCTGTCTGTCCACGTCATGTCCACCTCATGTCCACTTCATGTCCACCTCATGTCCACGTCATGTCCACCTCATGTCCACTTCACGTTGAGCTCAGTTCCTGAGGGAAGATGTGCTTCTTCTCATTAAACACATTTCACATTTAGGAGTTTAAGCTGAGTTATTTTATATTAAGACTTTTTAACTGTTACATTTTTATTTAGAGAGTCTGGCTTTAGGGCGGCACAGTGATACAGTTGGTAGAGCTGTTGACTCATTGAGAGAGTTGCCGGTTCAAATCCCAGATGGGACCTTTCTGGGTGGAGTTTGCATGTTCTCTCCATGCTGCGTGGGTTTTCTCCAGTATTCCAGTTTCCTCCCACAGACTAAAAACATGTATGTTAGAATGACTGGTAAATTTAAATTGTCCCTAGGTGAGAGAGCAAGAGAATGGTTGTTTGTCTCGATGTGTCCCTGTGATGGACTGGAGACCAGTCCAGGTGTTTCCTGCATCTCCCACAGTAGCTGTGTTTCCATCTATTTTTAATTCGAATTTTGAGCGAATTTTTGAAAATTCGTAAAAATGTAAATAAAAATTATTGCGAATCAGAAGTGTTTCCATCAACTGGCTTGAAGCGAATCCACCAGGCCACGCAAAGCGGCATTACGTCAGACGTCAGCGTTACGCACATCTACAGTAAACAGGAAGTAGCGGTTGAAAACAGGAACCGAACCACACATCTCGGCAAAATGGAGAGAATATTTCAGGAATGTGTTGCTATCGGGCAAGTTGTATTTATTCTGTCATGCCAACTAGTTTGTCGGCAAATCTGTTTCCATCTCTCGTGTTGCGCATCAGCTCTGTTTCGAAAAACCCAAAAACCACCTCAAGCGAGCGTATCAACTTTTTTGCGAATTAGAGGAAGTCAATTCGAATCGTGCCGTTTCCATTCACCTTTTCTGATGCGATACTTCAAAATGTGCATCAAGAAACCTTGATGGAAACACGGCTAGTGATGGCTGGACGTGGGCACCAGTGAACCCCGCAACCCGAATAGGAAGAAGTGGGTAAAGATGATAGACGGACGGACATAAAGGGTCTGCCAGGGATTTTGTTTGAGGTCAGTTGGAGATACCCTGATGCTGCTCAATAATCCAGGTAGAAAAATCTAAAAAGCTAGGTCTGGTCCTCTGGACATTAAAAAAACAAATGTCCAGAGGACCAGACTTAGCTTTTTTAGGTCAGTTGGAGACTAGACATTTCTCCACAGTAAATTCAATGTGTCCAGGAAGTGATGTCACAGAACAAGCTTGGTTCGTTCGGTCTGTAAGAAAACTGAAAGTTATGCACCATAACTCATGTTCCCTGAAGGAAGGGAACGAAGTGCAACACTATTGCTATGGGAATTGCGCCCCCGCGCGATTACCTGAAGGAATACATTCACGCCTTTACGGCAGTGGGCGTCAGCGTCACCCCAGAGGCCCCGCCCTCTAGGTACTTAAGACGCGAGCGCCCATCCAAACGGTCTCCAAGTGCACTTCACCGAGCTTCAGCATTGAAAAGGGCCAACTGCCCCTCGTTCCCTTCCTTCAGGGAACATGAGTTATGGTGCATAACTTTCAGTTCCCTTATCAGTCAGGTCACTTGGTGCAACACTATTGCTATGGGAACGTAAATCATTCATTGGCACAACTGGTAGAGCTGCTGCCTCTCAGCGAGAAGGTTGCCGGTTCAAATCCCGGTCCGGGGCCTTTCTGGGTGGAGTTTGCATGTTCTCCCCGTGCATGCGTGGGTTTCCTCCGGGTACTCCGGTTTCCTCCCACAGACCAAAAAACATGCTTGTTAGGCTGATTGGTGACTCTAAATTGACCCTAGGTGTGAGTGTGAGAGTGGATGGTTGTTTGGTGTGAGTGAGACAGGTCCCTCTTGTAAATGAGTCCCCGTGACTCAACGAGGCTAGCCTGTATAAATAAAGGTTGAATGAATGAATGAATTCACGCCCTTGAAATGCTCAGTAAAATGCATGCTTGTGAGAACTTCTGCCTTTATACATTAGGCGACTCTTGGCCGCTCTACTGTGTGTTAGAGAGGACAGCTTGAGTGACGTCACATGCAGTAACGTCCAAACTGTAATGTTTTGCAAACGTGTTCGTTGAGCTCCAGTTTGCAGCTGCACAGATGTCTGCAACTGGTACGCCCTTGAATAGTGACCACGAGGCGGCCAAGCCTCGAGTGGAGTGGGCCCGTACCCCAGAGGGCACCTGTTGACCTTTGCTACTGTACGCCCTTTTAATAGCCTCAGTCACCCAGTGTGAGAGGCGCTGCTTTGACAGGGCCCTGCCAGCAGCCGGGTTGGCAAAACATACAAACAGCTGGTTTGTTTTCCTCCAATCAGCTGTTCTTACGATGTAAGCACTTAAAGACCTAACAGGGCAGAGTGCTCTTAGCCTCCTCTGTTCCTCAGTGAGGACAGGAGCAGGAGGAAATGAAGAGAGCTCAAAGTCCAGACTTCTGGGATTCAAAGTTAGAACCTTTGGGACATATGCAGGATTAAGGCCCCAATATACCTGTTTCTTTTGCCTCACGCCGCTCGGCGCCGTGGGAGCGCCGCGGCAAAAGCCTTTGATCACGGGCGTGAACGCGCCAAGGTCAAATTTTACTACGCCTACGCGCGCGCGTTGATAAACTGCCTCGCGTGTCAGCAAATGACCAATCAGCGACCTCAATTTGTCCTGCTCCGCCCGGCTGCAGCTGTTGGAGCCTGCACTCAGAGAGCTGCGCTTGCACAGAGTATAAATGAACTGCCTGCGCGCTGCACACGCCAGTCCAGCGGCGTGAGGCAAAAGAAACAGGTATATTGGGGCCTTTAGGTCGAATGGTGACCTTTGACCCGTCAGGGGCAAACTTTGTACACATTGGGTGCACCAACAAAGCGTGGAGGTCACCCACACGTTTAGCTGAGCAAAGAGCCAGGAGTAGAGCAGTTTTATAAGATAGAAAATCTATCTTAATGTCGCTTAAATATTCGAATGGAGTCTCACAGAGAGCATTCAGGACTAACTGGAGGTCCCAGTCAGGGGTCAAAGTCCTGCTGGGGGGGTCTCTTCCTTAACACGCCCTTCATGAACTGTATCATGAAAGGGTGTGCACCGGGAGTCTTTCCCCCCCAGCCTTCGTGGCATGCCGAGATGGCTGATAAAAACACCTTAATTGTGGAAAATGAGCGGCCTTTCTCCAGCAGGTCCTGTAGAAAGGTAAGAAGCTAGACCAGGTCACAGGAATAAGGGACAAAATTCCTTTCCATGCACCAAGCTTCAAAAACACACCATTTACGAGCATAGAGAGTTTGTGTTGACATTGCTCTCGCTCCCTGGATCGTGTTTACCACGTTGCTGGGGAGGCCTGAGGCCATCAGTTTGTTCCTCTCAGCAACCAAGCTGAGATTTTTCATTCATTCATTCAACCTTTATTTAGTCAGGTAAATCTTTTGAACCTCATGGGCTCATTTACGAAAGCGACCTGCTAAAACTAAAGAACAATGAACAGCAATGGTAGAATTTCCTTAAACAATAAACAAACAAACAATAAACAATAGAAAACAAAAGAGAGAAAAAAAAATATATATATATATATATATATATATATATATATTTATATATATTCCTTTTTTTAACAAAGTATCAAAAAACTAGCAAAACATTATAAGGTATATGTATAAAATCAAAGACAGGAACAAATCTGCATTGGTTTTTGCCAGGATTCCAACAGATTCTGAAAACCATTTAGAGAAGTCAAGTTCGAGAGCTTCAGATCTTTTTGTAAGATATTCCATGAAGCAGGAGCGGAGTAGGAGAAGGCCCTTTTTCCAAGTTCAGTCCTCACTGACGGAACACTGCAGGTAATCATGTCCTGAGAGCGCACGCTGTAGCTGCACTCACGCAAAGACATGTATTTTAGAGATTTGCCACAGTCCTGGACGTAAGTAGAGAGGCTGGTCGTGTGGTTGAGACAGCAGGCCCCTGAAGGGGAGCAGCTGTTAGTGTATCAGCATTAAGTACACTTCCGAGGGCCATATGGGCCCAGTGGCCATCTGGGGGCCAACAATACTAGGGAGGGGTCCCTCCTGTATGTGCGCTCCCTCGTCACCCAAACTTGGGGTGCGGGGGGAGAGGTGCAATGCATTGCCTCTGCTGGCCAGCCGTGGGCCAGAGCGCCTGTCTTTGCTTCGTTTAGTGAGAGGCACGGGACGTAGAGCGTGCAGGTTTTGTATGCGAACAGACCTTCGGATTCCAGGCAGCGCCGTGGCTGGATCTGGTTCACAAGCCTCCGGCTCCACCACTGCGGTAACACTTTATAATAACTACACATTATTTAGCCTTATTTAAGCATTAATAAACATTTAATTAACATTGAAAACATCATTAATTAAGGATGATTCACACTTAATACACTATTAATTAACACACTTATTAACGCTTTATACATAAAGAATAATGAGTTCCAAAACCTACGTACTCAATGTTTATTCATGCTTAATAACTCATGAATTAACTATGCTATCTATATTTGTAAATGCACAAATTAATGTGCTTTCACCACATGTATTAAATGCGTACTAATTGTTAAATAATGTTTGAATTCACTATCTATTAATCCTGCAATGCATCATTAATTAAGGCAGTTGCTAGTAGTTACTTAAGTGTATTTGTGAACCCTTCTAAAGTGAAGACTATTCATGCTTTATTAAGGTTTTGTTAATGTTGAATAAATCCTAAATAGCAGTGGTGGGCAACGCTAATCAAAAAATTAGTTCCACAATTTCTGAAACGCTTATTTTTTTAGGTCCACAATTTCAAAAGCACAAATGTCGGTAACACTTTATAATAACTACACACTATTAACCCTTATTTAAGCATTAACAAACATTTAATTAACAATGAAAACATCATTAATTAAGGATGATTCACACTTAATACACTATTAATTAACATACTTGTTAACGCTTTATACATAAAGAATAATGAGTTCCAAAACCTACGTACTCAATGTTTATTCATGCTTAATAACTCATAAATTAACTATGCTATCTATATTTGTAAATGCACAAATTAATGTGCTTTCACCACATGTATTAAATGTGTACTAATTGTTAAATAATGTTTGAATTCACTATCTATTAATCCTGCAATGCATCATTAATTAAGGCAGTTGCTAGTAGTTACTTAAGTGTATTTGTGAACCATTCTAAAGTGAAGACTATTCATGCTTTATTAAGGCTTTGTTAATGTTTCATAAATCCTAAATAGCCACAAGTTATTTTTCCCTTGTGGAAATCTGACAAAATGAATTCACTATCTATTAATCCTGCAATGCATCATTAATTAAGGCAGTTGCTAGTAGTTACTTAAGTGTATTTGTGAACCATTCTAAAGTGAAGACTATTCATGCTTTATTAAGGCTTTGTTAATGTTTCATAAATCCTAAATAGCCACAAGTTATTTTTCCCTTGTGGAAATCAGACAAAAATCAAAGCAGGAGACGTGGAATACCAAAAACAGGTTTGTATTGACATTTTGTAAAAGTCAATAAAACATACAAGAGAAAAGTAGTGCAAAACATTTTTGGCACAAATCAAATGACATCCTTCAAATAACATAATTCGCCGCCCGTCGGGTCCGTGTCTACGGTTGGGCCTCGTTAGCATTTTAGCCCCCGTTAGCTCGGTGTCGTCCCTCCAAAAAGGCTGCCCAGCTGTTTATCCGCGTTTTAACATGTTACATCGGTGTCCATCAAACATCTGAGGCTGCCAGGCACACATGGATGCGAGCTCCCGGCCCCAGCAGGCGTCTCGGACCGCCACCAGTCGGGTCCGTTAGCATTAGCATGTTAGCTCGTGGTCCCTCCACTAAATCTTGCTGTCTGCTGCTTCACGCGTTCCACAGCGTCTTTGTCCTTGGTCTATCTGTCCCTACGCAAAACCGCCGTTCAGCTGCAGCGCATGTGTCCGCGCGGAGCAACCTCTGAACCAACAAGGTTTGGCTGTCGAAGCCGGAGCTAACCGAAGCTAAAAACATAGCCACCGGAAACTGTCGGAAACTACCGGAAATTGCGTAATTCGGCTTAAAAATAACAATAAAAAATAATTGTAATAATAATACTTTATTTATATACCCAGTTAAAACAACCACAGCTGCAACAAAGCTGAAATAAATAACATTTAAACCTAAATTATTTTTTTAAATTATTATTATTTTTTATTTATTTAATTTTTGTCTGATTTCCACAAGGGAAAAATAACTTGTTGCTAAATAATACTTTATTTATAAAGCCAGTTAAAACAACCACAGCTGCAACAAAGCTGAAATAAAGCTTTATAAATAAAGTATTATTTAGCCACAAGTTATTTTTCCCTTGTGGAAATCAGACAAAAATTAAATTAAAAATTCTAATAATAATTTTAAAAAATAATTTTGGTTTAAATGTTCTTTATTTCAGCTTTGTTGCAGCTGTGGTTGTTTTAACTGGGTATATAAATAAAGTATTATTATTACAATTATTTTTTATTGTTATTTTTAAGCCGAATTACGCAGTTTCCGGTAGTTTCCGACAGTTTCCGGTCGCTATGTTTTTAGCTTCGGTTAGCTCCGGCTTCGACAGCCAAACCTTGTTGGTTCAGAGGTTGCTCCGCGCGGACACATGCGCTGCAGCTTAATGGCGGTTTTGCGTAGGGACAGATAGACCAAGGACAAAGACGTTGTGGAACGCGTGAAGCAGCAGACAGCAAGATTTAGTGGAGGGACCACGAGCTAACATGCTAATGCTAACGGACCCGACTGGTGGCGGTCCGAGACGCCTGCTGGGGCCGGGAGCTCGCATCCATGTGTGCCTGGCAGCCTCAGATGTTTGATGGACACCGATGTAACATGTTAAAACGCGGATAAACAGCTGGGCAGCCTTTTTGGAGGGACGACACCGAGCTAACGGGGGCTAAAATGCTAACGAGGCCCAACCGTAGACACGGACCCGACGGGCGGCGAATTATGTTATTTGAAGGATGTCATTTGATTTGTGCCAAAAATGTTTTGCACTACTTTTCTTCCTTGTATGTTTTATTGACTTTTACAAAATGTCAATACAAACCTGTTTTTG
>JBBPBX010014108.1:21560-44229 GCA_038048925.1 Garcialebias charrua | reverse complement strand
ACACACACACACACTCTTGTCTTCTGTCAACACAGTCATAACTTGGCATGCCATTCGGTGTAGTACAGTATGTATCCTCTTTATGGTACTTTCTTTTTTTAAATTCAATCAGGCTTCAATGGAGCTCCCAGAACCATTTCAATTTACTAGCTGGATTCCACCGGATGGAAAGTCATACGCTAACATAAAGCTTTAAAAGGAGTGCAAGACTAACACTAACAGGGAAAGATGGAGGAAAGGTGTGAAAAAGTGGGAGAGGGTTGTATTGAAATTGTGCCACAGAGAGATAACAGCAAAGTAGAAGTAAAAATAGAAAGAGGCAAGGGAATTAGGGGAGAGAGGGTAAAAGAGAAAGATGAGGGAAAGGGGACAGTCTGAAGTGTTACAAGGGATAAGAGACCATGAAGGGTGGGGGATGGAGAATAGAGGATAGAGGCATATAGTAAGACGATAAGGTGATAAATTTAAAATGTGTTTTTTTTTATCAGAGGGAAAATGCAATCTGAAATGGCTCACCATAGCTTCAAGTTGATATAATTCATCAACCTTTACATGTCTATGATTGAGTATGCAGTGTTAGTATATAGTTCTAGTATGAATTGGATAGGAAGTAGATATTATACTGTTATTGCAAAAACTTTTTGTATACAGTTAAGCAGAATGGAAAATTTTCACCTGTAGCCACTATAAATTTGAGAAAATATTAAGACTGTTGCCATTTCCTCTCAGCAATTGTTTTGACCTTGACATGTACTTTCTTAAGAGCAACTTAACATTCACTTTTTCCCTTTTGGCCAAAGTAGACATGCCATTCCTTGCTGCCAGCCCTTTGTGTGTTGTGTACAAGTTAAGTGTTTTTCTCAGTAGTTTTCAGGCGAATTGAAAAGTGCCCTAACACTTAGCTCTCCTAGGAATAGTTGCCATTTTAGGCTTGCTGAGTCATTCACTGAATCATGTGTCCTTCCACAGGTTTACACCATCACCATCAATTTAGCTTGGGATGGATTGTGGTGTGTCTGTGTGTGTCCATTTATATTGGCATTAGTGGTGGTGAGAAAAGAAGGTCTTATTGCTCATTTGCACCTTTTGTTTTCAATCTGTTCATTTTTTACAGAGGTGAAGAAAGTACTCAAACAAAAGTACAAATAAACAGACAAAAATGTACTCTAGTAAAAGTAGAAGTACCATATTAATGTTTTTACTTAAGTAAAAGTAAATAAGAACTTGCTTTAAAAATACTTAAAGTATTAAAGTAAAAGTACTTGCTGAATGTATTAACTAATGCAATGGTCTACAATATCAAATGTGCTTACTAATAGTGTTGAGTCATTTTAATGAATCATGCTGCAGATAATACATGTTTTTATTGTGTTTACTCTGTGGCACAGTTCACACTTGGACTTGTGATTCTGTGCATCAGAATTTCAGGGATGACCTACAGAGTTAAATGTCATTAAGCAAAATAAGAGAGGAATGATTATACCTTTGAAAGTTTTTATTTAACACAAAACAAAACCATTGTGTCATTTTAACTGCAGTAAAAAACATTTAAGTCAAAGTTGTCTGCCTGAAAAAAGGAGCATTAGACCTAACGAAGGAACATATGATCATTTCAACTCCAGTTTGTTATCTACTAGTTAAAATACTGTCTAGTCAACCTGGTAATGGGTCAATAGTGAACAATATTTTAACTTCCTGACACCATTTTCGAAACGTAGGCCCGAGTGTCGAGCCATCTCTTGTCTCCTGTCCTAATATCCCATGAACTGACACATTTCAAACTAATGACCAATCAAAAAGCTGCAACGTGAATGTAACTTGTAACATTATAGAAATGTAGTGTAGTAGAAAGTACAGATACTTCATGTAAAATGTAGTGGAGTAAAAGTACCCACATTTAATTCTACTTACAAAGTCAAAGTCAAAAAGTCAAAGTCAACTTTATTGTCAGAACTGCAATATGTACAGGACATACACAGGATTGAAATTGCATTTCTCTCTCAGTCCCTCGGTGCAACAGTAACCATTTAAACACTAAACAATTAATAAACAAGCATAAAATGAAATAATAAAAGTTTAGTACTGTCCTGAGTTTTTTGCATAGTAGTTTTTCATAGTAGTAAAAAAGTATAAAAAGTTTCACCAACACCAAAACACCAACATTTAATAAACATAATCATAAAATGAAATAGAGTGTAATACTGTCCTGAGTTTTTTTTAACTTACGGTAAGTAAAGTACAGATACATGAAAAATGTACTTAAGTCAAAGTCAAAGTCAACTTTATTGTCAGAACTGCAATATGTACAGGACATACACAGGGCCGAAATTGCGTTTCTCTCAGTCCCTCGGTGCAACAGTAACCATCTAAACACTAAACACTAAAACATTTAATAAACATAAGCATAAAATAGTAAAAAAGTGTAACACTGTCCTGAGTTTTTTCATAATAGTATAAAAGTATGAAAATTTACACCAACACTGAAACACCAAACACCCCTAAAACACCAAACACCCAATGAACATAAGCATAAAATGAAATAATAAAAGTGTAATACTGTCCTGAGTTTTTGCATAGTAGTATAAAAAGTATAAAACGTATATCTATAAAATAAACTGAAGTTTCTAGCGTTGACATTTGCAAAGAGTGGCACAGCAGCATATGAGTTAATGTACACAGTACATGTATATGTATGAGGTAGTTGATGTTGGTATATAGGCAAAGTGGCATATGAAGTAAGGCACATAAGGCACATTTGGCATCCTTAGATAAGGCTAGTCAGAGAATGCTGTATATGTATCTGCAGTAGTGTAGATAAAAGTAGTGTAAATGTAAACAGTAATAATAAATGTAAAGCAGTAGTAATAAATGTAAACAGTATTAATAAATGTAAACAGTGAATGTAAACAGTAGTATGACTATAGGCAGTAATGTAATACAAACATTAGTGCAAATATGAGAAGTAGTGCAAACTGAATGAGCACATGACCGAGAGTTTAGTGAATAACCCGTTTGATGACACAGAGTCCAGTGTTAAAATCTTTGTGTTGAGTGATAATGTGTGAGAAAGTTTTTTGTGTTAAGGCAGTTCAAATGGGAGGGGAGGCAGAGCAGGCAGAGTGTTTAGCATTCTGACTGCCTGATGAACAGAGCTGTCTCTCAGTCTGCTGGTTCGAGCCTGGAGACTCCTCAGTCTCCTCCCTGATGGCAGCAGTCTAAAGCGGCTGTGTAGTGGGTGTGTGGGATCACCTGCCATGCAGTGGGCTTTCCGAGTGAGGCGTTTGCTGTGTAAGTCCTGCAGTGAGGGCAAGGAGGTGCCGACGATCTTCTCAGCTGCTTTCACGATGCGCTGGAGGCTCTTGCGGCAGGATGCAGTGCATGCACCAAACCACACCGTGATGCAGCTTGTCAGGACACTTTCTATGGCTCCCCTGTAGAAGGTGCACATGATGGAGGTTGAAGCTCCAGCCCTTTTCAGCTTGCGGAGAAAGTAGAGGCGCTGGTGAGCCTTCTTGGCCAGTGCTGCAGTGTTCCTGCTCCAGGACAGGTCCTTTGAGACGTGCACTCCCAGGAACTTGGTGCTGTCCACTCTCTCCACTGCGGTGCTGTTGATGGTCAGAGGGGCATGTTGTGCATCCCTCTTCCTGAAGTCCACGACAATCTCCTTTGTCTTCTCCACGTTGAGAGTGAGATTGTTGTGTCCGCACCACAAGGCCAAGCGGCTCACCTCGTTCCTGTAGTCCGTCTCATCGTTGTTGCTGATGAGACCTACCACTGTTGTGTCGTCCGCAAACTTGATGAAGTGGTTGGAGCTGTACGATGGTGTGCAGTCGTGTGTTAGCAGGGTGAATAGAAGGGGGCTCAGCACACATCCTTGTGGGGCCCCTGTGTTCAATGTGATGGTGCTAGATGTGTTACTCCCGATCCGTACTGTCTGTGGTCTCCCGGTCAGGAAGTCTAGCAGCCAGTTACACATTGAGGTGTTCAGCCCCAGACTGTCCAGTTTATGGATGAGCTGTTGGGGGATGATGGTGTTGAATGCCGAGCTGAAGTCGATGAACAGCATTCTAACATAAGAGTCCTTCGTGTCCAGATGTGTGAGAGCTGTGTGGAGGGCAGAGGAGATGGCATCGTCGGTTGAGCGATTAGGTCGGTATGCAAATTGGAAGGGATCCAGGGAGGCAGGGAGGACAGATGTGATGCTTTTCATGACTAGCCGTTCAAAGCACTTCATCAGGATGGGGGTGAGTGCTACTGGGCGATAGTCATTGAGGCATGCGGGCGTTGCCTTCTTTGGGACAGGGATGATGGTGGTGGCTTTGAAACAGGTGGGGACGATGGCCTGGCTCAGTGAGATGTTAAAGATGTCCGTGAAGACCGCTGCGAGTTCCCCTGCACAGTCCTTCAGCACACGACCAGGTATGTTGTCAGGACCAGAGGCCTTCCGGGCATTAATCTTGATAAATGATCGCCTTACGCTGTCTGAGGACAGCGCCAGCACCTGGCCATCAGGAGAGGGGGGGAATTTATGTGCAGGTGTGCTGTTACTTGCCTCAAACCGAGCGAAGAACTCATTCAGTTCATTCAGCGTAGAGGTTGAGCTGTCACAGGTCTGGGGGGGGGGTTGTAGTCTGTGATGGTCTGTATTCCCTGCCACAGACTGCGTGTATCCTTGCTGTCCTTGAAACGGTGAGCTATTTTCCTGGAATACTGCTCCTTGGCCTCTCTGATGCCCTGGGCCAGGTTCTTTCTGGCTGCCTTCAGGCCCACCTGATCTCCCGCTTTGAAGGCAGCATTCCTGGCTTTCAGGAGTCTGTGAACCTCAGCTGTCAGCCATGGCTTCTGATTAGCCCGAACAGTGATGGTTTTGAGGTTGGTAACATCATCAATGCACTTGGCGATGTATGAACATACAGTGTCTGAGTACTCCTGGAGACATGTGTTGTTGTTTGTGGTAGCAGCTTCTTTGAACATACCCCAATCTGTGGTGTCAAAACAGTCCTGGAGTGCCTCTGAAGACCCCTCTGGCCACACTTGTATCTGCTTGCGGACTGGTTTTGTGACTTTCACCAGCGGCCTGTATGCTGGCTTTAGCATAACACAGATATGGTCAGAAGCACCAATGTGAGGGAGGGGGAGGGCTCTGTAGGCATTTTTCATGGTGGTGTAAACTTGGTCCAGTAACAAAGATTTGTTAAGTACAGTAACAAAGTATTTGTACTTAGTTAAGGTACATCCCACCACGGATTTTTTACTATTTAAAATGTAAGTTTTATGTGATGATTTTTGCCCAGGTAAAATTGCCATCACTTCTATTTTTATGAGTTCAGTTCTGTTGCACATTTTGATTTTTTTTTCTTTCGGTGACCCTCTGGTATTGAGACTTGGAAATCATAATCTGAATTGCAATTTTAATTAGGTTCAAAGCTCTCACTTCTTTTTTTGTGCGTTGATCTGAATTTTTTTGCTGAGAATTAACTAAAATTATGATACATTATGACACCTAAGGTAAGCTACTTCCCTATTTAAATCAGAAAACGGTTACTTTATCTTGAGTTAATNTTTCTGGCTGCCTTCAGGCCCACCTGATCTCCCGCTTTGAAGGCAGCATTCCTGGCTTTCAGGAGTCTGTGAACCTCAGCTGTCAGCCATGGCTTCTGATTAGCCCGAACAGTGATGGTTTTGAGGTTGGTAACATCATCAATGCACTTGGCGATGTATGAACATACAGTGTCTGAGTACTCCTGGAGACATGTGTTGTTGTTTGTGGTAGCAGCTTCTTTGAACATACCCCAATCTGTGGTGTCAAAACAGTCCTGGAGTGCCTCTGAAGACCCCTCTGGCCACACTCGTATCTGCTTGCGGACTGGTTTTGTGACTTTCACCAGCGGCCTGTATGCTGGCTTTAGCATAACACAGATATGGTCAGAAGCACCAATGTGGGGGAGGGGGAGGGCTCTGTAGGCATTTTTCATGGTGGTGTAAACTTGGTCCAGTAACAAAGATTTGTTAAGTACAGTAACAAAGTATTTGTACTTAGTTAAGGTACATCCCACCACGGATTTTTTACTATTTAAAATGTAAGTTTTATGTGATGATTTTTGCCCAGGTAAAATTGCCATCACTTCTATTTTTATGAGTTCAGTTCTGTTGCACATTTTGATTTTTTTTTCTTTCGGTGACCCTCTGGTATTGAGACTTGGAAATCATAATCTGAATTGCAATTTTAATTAGGTTCAAAGCTCTCACTTCTTTTTTTGTGCGTTGATCTGAATTTTTTTGCTGAGAATTAACTAAAATTATGATACATTATCAGAGTCAGAGTCAGAGAGAATTTATTGTCATTTGCACCGCATGTAGTACATGTGTTGAAAACGAGATTATGTACACAGGGTCCCAGTTACATCCAACAACAAATGCAAGAGAAAAACAATAATAACATCTAGGATTAACTAAGAGAGACATCAGCTAGTAATACACTAAGCCCTAATGTAGTAGAAAAACATCATTATAAACAGCAGCACGAACATGAGCAGATGGTCACAGATGAACGCAGCAACAAGAAACAGATCAGTATCAGCATGATGTGACATTTTGCAGTGTTTATTCTTATTATTTATTTATTCATGAGTCTGACAGCCTCAGGGTAGAAGCTGTTTCTCAGTCTAGTGGTTCTACATTTGATGCTCCTCAACCTCCGTCCCGAGGGGAGTGGTGCAAAGAGTGAGTGTGCTGGGTGAGTGAGGTCTTTCATGATGCAGGTGGCTCTTTTTCTGCATCTGGAGGTGTAAATGTCTGTGATGGTGGGGAGACTGACTCCCACAGACTTCTGTGCAGCCTTCACCACTCTCTGCAGAGCTTTTCTCTCTGCAACTGTGCAGCCTCCATGCCACACGTTGATGCTGGAGCACAGGACGCTCTCCACTGCACACCTGTAGAACGAGGTGAGGACTGGGCTTCTCAGACCGGCTCGTCTCAGCCGTCTGAGGAAGTAGAGTCTCTGATGACCTTTCTTGATCAGGCTGGTGGTGTTATTGCTCCAGCTGAGGTTATCATTCAAGTGTACACCCAGGTACTTGTAGCTGGAGACCACCTCCACCGCAGATCCACCTATATACAGTGGGGTGTGGGTGTGTTTGTTCCTTCTGAAGTCCACAATCATCTCCTTCGTCTTCTTCACATTCATGTGAAGGTTGTTCTCTTTGCACCAGCTCTCCAGATGTTCCACCTCCTGTCTGTAGCTGGATTCATCATTATCTGTGATGCATCCCACCACAGCTGTATCATCTGCAAACTTAACAATATGACAGCCTGGATGTGTGGCTGTACAATCATATGTGAGCAGAGTGAACAGAAGAGGGCTCAGCACACATCCCTGAGGAGAGCCAGTGCTGAGGGTGATGGTGGAGGAGGAGAAGTTGTGGATCTTCACGGACTGTGGTCTGTCTGTTAAGAAGTCTAAGACCCAGTTACAAATAGAGGGGCTTAGTCCAAGTGTGGATAGTTTGTCTATCAGAGTTTGGGGGATCATGGTGTTGAAGGCAGATGTGAAGTCCACAAAGAGCAGACGCACGTATGAGTCCTTCTGATCCAGGTGGGTGAGAGCAGTGTGGACCACGGAGGAGATGGCGTCCTCTGTTGATCGGTTCTCACGGTATGCATATTGATGAGGGTCCTCGTTGATGTTGACGGCTGTCTTGATGTGGGACATGACCAGTTTCTCAAAACATTTAGCGACTATCGGGGTGAGAGCCACCGGTCTGTAGTCATTCAGACCAGTCACTGTGGAGCTTTTTGGGACTGGGATGATGGTGGCGGTCTTCAGGCAGGTGGGAACTGACTCCAGTGCAAGTGAGGTGGTGAAGATGTCAGCCAGCACCTCACAGAGCTGGTCCGCACATTCCTTCAGAACTTTCCCTGGGATGTTGTCTGGACCCGTAGCTTTATGAGGGTTGATCCTTCTGAGACTGCCTCTCACTTCTGCTGCGGTCACTTTGAGGTGCTCCTCGTCTGGTGATGAGGTGAGTCTGGTGCTAGTTGGTCTGTTTGGATCATCAAAACGTGCATAAAACTTATTGAGGGCATCAGGCAGGGATGGGTCCCTGGGGCATTGTTTGCTTTTGCCCTTGTAGTCTGTTAAGCATTTGATGCCCTGCCACATGCTCCTAGGATCATGTGAGGTGAACTGTCCCTCGATCCTCTGTGCATACGCGGCTTTGGCCTTCTTTATGCCATCATCCAGTTCTCTCCTGCACTTTCTCAACTCCTCAGTATCTTTAGACTTGAATGCAGTGTCCCTGGCTGCCAGCAGGGTGCGGACATCCTTATTTAGCCAGGGTTTTTGATTGGGGTAAAATTTAACACACTTTCTTATGGATACATTTTCAGCACATGTACTGATGTAACCCAGGACAGAGGAAGCATAAAGCTCCAGGTCAATTGAATTTCCATTCGTAGCTGCCTCTTTGAAGACAGACCAGTTTGTGTTTTCAAAGCAGTCTCTTAGCATGGGGGAACTATCTTGGCGCCACGATGTTATCACTCTTTGTTCTGGCATCGAACGTCGGAGTGGGGGGAGCTGTCTAGGGACCAATAGCAGGGAGCGATGGTCGGAAGCCCCGATCGGTGGGCGTGGCTTCGCCGTGTACGCCCCCTTCACATTTAAATCAGAAAACGGTTACTTTATCTTGAGTTAATAATTGAGAATTCATGTTATGGATATTTGATAGTGACTCATTCTGCTTGATCAGCTTTATTTTTCATTTCCTGTAATGTTTTAATATACATCCTCTGTGAGGGACCAATTACAGCTCTGCTTGTTAATCAGACTTGTTTTATAAGCAGGAGGTGAACAATTAAAATACATAAATTATGAGCAGAGTACAATCAGACCTGATAAACTTTTGTCTGCATCTGGTTATTGAAAACAGAATCGTGTGTTCAAACTAAGCAATTGGATGCTGTTATCAAGAAAATAAAAACAGATGAGGCCATGCACCCATACAACCCAGCCATGAACAGACATCACCTGCTTTTCTGGTTTTATTGACACACATTGTACAGTGAGCACAAAGCAGTAATTTAGGCCTAGTAGCCTCCCATTGTGACATTCAGCCATCTTTGCCTCTCTGTGGACTTAATGGCTCAATGTAGCTAGTGAGAGAGCTGAACTCCTCATATCCCACAGGCATCCTCTATTCACATGATAGTAAATGAAGAAGACAAGAAATTGCAACTGTTATCCTCCATTAAAAATGAATGGGAGACGCACGTTATCTTTCACAAGGGAGGTTTAAAGAAATGTTGCCATTAAAAGGCAAGAACAAGCCTTTAGTCAAGTCCGGTGCAAATCTTAAATTATTGTGATTATTTGTCATCAGGGGAGTTCTTTGTGTGTGATTAATACCAAACAGCAAATAAATGGATAAGTCTAAAATAATTAGGTTATAAGAAAATTAAATCCTTCATGTATAATAGTGTTTAACTGTTTATGTAGATAATATTTTGAATTATGAAACTTAATCTTTGTCATGCATGACATGCTTTTTTAAAGATGTGTCAGATTTTATATACACACAGCACAAAAATTAAGGACATTTTTGGTTGGGGGATTATTTCTTTGTTGTAACAATGTTTCTTGGCAATAAATCTTATATGATTGGAAAGCCTTAAATGGTGCCACATTTGTAAGGGAAATACATTTGTAGGTTGAACATTTAAATTTGTGTATGTGGGTTGTGCCCAGGTGCAGATAGTCAGGTGCCTGATTGTCTGCGCCTGTCTTGTCTATCTCAACAGTCTGGGAACAAGCTCTATTCTCCAAGATGAAAACATTTGCTCAGACAGAGCAAGGTTCATCTCTTGAATTTAAAGGTGGAGAGGATGGAATATGCCCGCAGTTCTGATCACAACCCCATTGAAACATGGGGATCAGCTTGGATGTGCTGTTCGTTTCAGGGTGACCAACACAACCACATGGGCTGACATATGACAATTGCTGGTTGAAGAATTGGACGTCATCCCACTGGAGTAAGTTACCAAGCTTATGAGCAACACAAACAGGAGGTACCAGTCTATTGTGGCTGTGTATGGTTCTTCCACCTGCCACTGTTTGTGAAATGAATAAATTGTAAGTCCACTCCAAAATGCCCAAATCGCCTGAAAAAAATCATACCCAAATTGAAATTAATACTGTTATTAACCCTTTGGAGTAATTTCAAAAGCTTGGTCTCTGAATTGTTAACTTCAACAGTCATAAGTATTTTAACTGTAACTAGTACCGTATTCGTCGTTGTAAAATACGCACCTGTGTATGATGCTGCGTTCCAGTTGCCTCGGAGGTCGAAATTACCAACCTGGAATGACGTCATCACCGAGTTAAATGCGTTCCAGTTAGCTTGTCGGCACGATGACGAAAACAAGATGGACGCCCGCTACGAAGCTGTTGTTGTTCTTGCTTTGTTGGATTATAAAAAGGTTTCCAGACCAGCAGCGAAGTTGAAAAGCAATTCTGAGGCTCTGGAAATGTTAACCAGGTATGTTGTTTTAACCAGTAGTTTTTATTTTTTTTATAAATAAGCTTATTTTTGTTAATTATGGTCTTGAGGCTCTTACATCTACTTTATAGTTTTAATTCGATCTCTTTTAGGATTATAGCAGCAGTACAGAAGTTATCATTAGATAAATAAAGTCAGAAAGTGCTGAACATTGTTTTTCTTTTCTTTTTACTACCTCAATCCATTAGCAGACGTTTTTACGGTTTATTGTTAAAATTGTTATTAAACTTCAATCAATCAAAACTTTATTTCAGACTCATATGGTCCATAGTAACAAAACAATTTAATTTCTTTGTATTTTAGGATGCTGCTGATACACACAAACCTACGGACACATGGAATAATCATGAAGACTATGGGAGGTGATGCTGAACATGGATGACAACAAGTTTGTGCGTCATTTCAGAGTCAACAAGACCCAGTTCACATCTGTAATGATGCAGCTGCAGGAGAAAGGCATAAGGAAGGAGCACTGTCAAGGTGCAGCACCAGTCCCTGTAGAAAAGAAGGTCCTGATGTTCCTGTGGTACATGGCCAACCAGAACAGCTTCAGGGAGATGTCTGACAAATTTGATGTCTCGCAGTCCTCAGCACACAGGATCATCATGGAAGTACTGAAGGCCATTTTGCACAATGGGACACACCTTCATCCCCTGGCCTAACGAATTGATGCTGTGGTGATGATTGTCATCATGGCAGCCTGCCTTCTGCATTGGGGCTTCACCAGTGTGCCAGGATCACCCAAACGGCTGTCCAAGGCAGGATGAAAATGACTTACTCGTTACTGTGATGTGTGGATGCTGTACTTGTATTAGCTTGTCATAACTTGTCAAAAAATGTTCTAGTGTTGTTATAGTGCTGTTTTGATTAAATGTGTTTATCTGACATGCCACTCTCTCGCTGTCATTTATATCTGTGTGGATAAACCACGCCAAAAACATAAGCTGGTATAGGTAAACAGTACACACATTTTACAGCTTCAAAAACCAGCTGCAAAACTTAGTTTCCCACAACAATAACACCTGCTTAAAAGTCAGTGCTTAAATAAAGCATTTCTATGTAGTAATTTTAAAACTCTGCCCGATGAGAACATGAGAGCACTAGTTTCTCTGCAAGTACATCGGTTTCCAAAAATATTGATGAAAAACTGCAGTGCATCATGACAAATTGTCGTGTTTGAATACCAGAGGTGTTCCTCTTTTACACTGAATTTACTTTCATTCTAAGTAGTTTCTTTTCATTACCTGCTTTCCTTTATTCTACTGAAAAACCACACTTATTGTGAAGTAAGACAAGAATTTGTGCATTTGTTATTTCAAATTGTTTTTAATAACATATGACAACAAGGCACAGGTAACCTGCTGTAGAGTCGTTGAGTTGCAGTAACTGGACTTGTACAGTTCAATTTTCATCCATAAAATATGTCAAGGAGTCACCATTCCTCTGGAACAAGGGACCAGGGAAACGGGTTTGTCTGCTCGGGTCCAGGAACATGTTCATCTCCATGTTGACATAAACTGCAAAGAAATATACACATGGTTAACAACAAATCACAGATGACAGTAACTCACAAAACTAACCCACAATAATAAGTATAAATAAGGTCGATTTTCACTCTCTCTCACACACACACCCCCAACACAGACACACACACAGACACACACAGCTGTGGATTGACAGGATGGTTTGGGTTTCAAGTTTTGCATTTTTTTTAAACAAAATAATTGATTCTGTTAAACTGGATTCCCACCCTGACAAGCCAAGATAAATCTTGATAGACCTTTTAAAAACAGTTTATGGTGCAAAACATTAGTTTACTAGCTAAAAACACATGTAAAGGTGAACAAAGAACAACGAGGTTGCAGGTCTCCGACGGAGCTACATCATCAAACACGACAACAATCACGTTCTTTAGAAAACACAAACCGCTTAGAAACACCCTCTAATTATTAGGCGACATATCGTATAATAATCACTGTAAAGTACGAAATGTGTTACTGAGTTAATGATAAAAAATGAACGCTGAACAGCTAAAACGAGTACTGTGCTAAACAACAACAATGCCGCCTCACACCCGTTTAGCGTGCCGTTGTCGACGCACAGCGGCTGTTTAAACATATCATTATCGTTACTGTAAAGAACTACAGTGCCTGAATGCGTTAATGTGAAGTTACGGCTGAGTAAACCACAAAGAACAGCGAAAAAGAGTAAAAAGTAACTCTTTCACTCACTGTTGATGCGAGGAGCAGCCATCTTGAAACGATGATCTCGGCGAACTCGGGTATGGTGTGGCGAGACCGAGTCCACGAGTTGTAATTACGACCTGAGGGGGCGTTCCAGTTGATTTTTACTGCTCGGAAGCTCGTAATTACGACCTCCGAGGACAACTGGAACGCAGCATGATACGCTTTGTCCAATTATTGCCAATAAACCAGAAAAAAACGTACATAATACGCTTCAGTGTTTAATACGCATCTATAATGCGTCACCGCTACGCGACGCGTCAGCGCATCATTTGCCCTGCTTAAAATGGCTGCCACAGAAGCGGCCGAGCACCGAAGGAATTTACAACAAAACACGGTAAAAACTAGGGATGCACCGATCCACATTTTTCACTTCCGATCCGATACCAATACTTTAAAACTGGGTATCGATCGATACCGATACTTTTCCGATCCGATACCATTCAGGTGCCTTATGAGGCTGTAATAAATTATTACAGCCTCAGCCACTAATATCCACTTTAAAGCAAGGAATAAAAAAACACGTTTTGTGTTAGCAGGATTTAATTGTAACTAAGAAACTTATCCAACATTAATAAAACTTACCTCAAGTTGCCTTTTTGGGCATGCATAAATATACAGTATTTGTATACACTGTACTTAGAGAGAAGATTAATCTTCTCTTGGCTGTGCAAATTCTGCTAACACAAAACGTGTAACTAACTACCGGTACTTTTAAGTACTGTAGTTACTTTCACCCAGTCTCTTTTTCATCACATGCTTCCAAAAGTCAACAATTATGTTTGTATTCTGCATCTGTCTGTTAGCAAAATATCTTATGAACAACTGAACAGATTTTGTTTAAACTTTCAAGAAATAATCACTGAAGGGCTCTCTACGACTGGTTGACTTTTAAAGTACATCCAATTGAAGATGGCTGCCACAGCTAACTGAACTTATACAACACAAAATTGACTACAACTCAGTCAATTTGNAACCATCTTGGCTACAGCAAACTGGTTGGTCCACATAAGTTGCTTACTTGGTGGGTTAACTTCAGTGTGCTTTGGACTACTCTGACTGAGGAAGCCCTCTGGAGTGAGGGTGAAACGTTTCTGCTAAAAAGAAACCGTCCAGATGAACTGATTGAGAATGAGCGGATTTGATACCTGGACTATTGAGAATTATCTTTCTTTAAAATTACAACGTTATTTATTTGGAATCAATGGTGTCGTCTGTTAGCAAAATATCTCATGACCCGCTGGACAGATTTTGATTAAACTTTCAAGAGATAATCACTGAAAGGCTCTCTACGACTGGTTGACTTTTAAAGTACATCCAGTTTAAGATGGCTGCCACAGCCAACTGAAAACAACACAAAATTGACTACAACTCAGTCAATTTGACAAAAAATGTAGATGAAATGTGGTGTGGTAGTAGCTGAGACTCATTCCCAAAGCATATTCAAGGGACTAGTAGAATGCATAAGATCTTTCTTTAAAATTATAACGTTATTTATTTGGAATCAATGGTGCCGTCTGTTAGCAAAATATCTCATGACCCGCTGGACAGATTTTGATTAAACTTTCAAGAGATAATCACTGAAGGGCTCTCTACGACTGGTTGACTTTTAAAGTACATCCAGTTTAAGATGGCTGCCACAGCTCAGCCTTTTGTTTTTCATAATCCCACAGAGCTTTGGAGACATTTACAAGACATTCAAAAATATGCCTCACCTGTCCAACAGCATACAGGGGTTCACTTTGGATGTCATGGAATCACCTGCTGACAGCTTGGAGGAGGCTGCTTCTCAAAGTTTTGATGCCACTGTCCACACTGTTATCAGCGAGCAGCTGTTTAAAATGGTGACGCTGGGATCACATCAGCTGCAGAGGAGCTCGCTGAGCTGATTTCTCTGGTTAACTCCTCAAAGGGTTCCAGCAAAGTCACAATCTTTTCCAGCAAACCCCACAGGTTGGCTGACAGTGTTCCTGACAAGTTGTTTAGCAGTTTCTGGGTTATCCCTTTAGCTTTCACGTTGTCCAGCGGAAGTTTACCTTGCTGTTGAAACGAGTCCAGAAGTGATTTCTGTCGGCTCCGTTTGTCTTTCTCCCGCCGGGCTAAACAATCGTCATGCTCTTTACTGTGGTCTTTTTCAAATGTTTCATCACGTTTGTGGTATTATATGACGCGACGGAGCTTCCTCCTCTCTGTACAGCGGCTCTGCAGACACGTACACGTCGCTGCTGTCTTGCTTTGCGGTGCTTCAAGAGTAAAACACATCCACACAGCAGACATGTTCGCGGACATGCAAAAATCAATAAACTCTGACCGACTCTGATGCCAAGATGAAAAGTTGGTTAGCCGTTAGCCACAGTCCTCCAGTCCTCTCTGTGTTTACTCACGTTTTACCTGGCTGCAAGGGGCAAACTAGGAAATGGATTTCCTGAATGTGAGGCGGGTCTTACTACTCTGGGCTCATAAAACACGCCTCCGTTCAGGAAATCCATTCCATAGTTTGAAGACAACTGCAGTGTATCATGGATCGGAAAGATGGCAGTCTCTGCTCTGAAAATCCGATATGTAAACAAGGCTGGTATCGGATACCAATACCGATACTGGATCGGATCTGCCCCATCCCTAGTAAAAACTATTATTTCTTTGCGAGAAAAAATATATTTCTTAGCTGACTTTATAGCAAACGGTCTCCTGAGCTTAACTAAATGTGAAATCAGCTGGTCTGAGCTGGATTTTAAAAAATAGTTCGCCGATTTGCATGCACGCGGTTCGGACGCTTTCTTTCTTTAAATTTAGCTAAATAAACGCTTAAAAATATATATTTCTTAGCTGACTTTATAGCAAACGGTCTCCTGAGCTTAACCAAATGTGAAATCAGCTGGTCTGAGCTGGATTTTAAAAAATAGTTCGCCGATTTGCATGCACGCGGTTCGGACGCTTTCTTTCTTTAAATTTAGCTAAATAAACGCTTAAAAATATATATTTCTTAGCTGACTTTATAGCAAACGGGCTCCTGAGCTTAACCAAATGTGAAATCAGCTGGATTTAAAAATCTGCAGTGTGGTTTATGAGTTACGGTATCTTGCTAACAAAAACAACGAACCTCACAGCTAAATGCAGCTACATCCAGAGCAGGGGGCGGGCAGTGACAGAGGCAGTCCGACCAGAGGAGGCTTTTTTCGGACACATGAGCTAGAAACGGTCTGGAAGTGGCCCTCCTCTTCCTCTTCGCTCTCTGAGTCCTCTGCTGCTGCCCATAGCGCCCATAGCGGCCAAAACTGGTACTGCACCATTTTTGCCCAAAATGAAAAACGGCGAATCAGAGCGAAAAATGAGTCTAAAAATATGGGGAAAAATCCATAGATAATACGCTTTGGTGTATAATACACAGGACATTCAAATGAGCAAAAAAACTGCGTATTATACACCGATGAATACAGTAAGTAGTAATTATTGAAGTTGAAACACACAAAAATCTAAGGATTTTTTTTTTGTCACCTAAATTTTTGTAAATAATTATTTATGTTGCTGCACATGAAGGGAAGGAGATATGGACTGAAAAATTAAATGATTAAATGGCATGTAGTTACACATGTTCACACAATTGACACCAGTACCATGACTGTAACTCTTGAATGCTTCAACATACAGTCATCAGTGAGGGCTCTAATGAAAGGTAAGAACTAGAGGAATCATTCTACATCCAGATTTACTGTCAGCATGACCAAAATGCAGTAGGTTATGAATAAACAGTAAGGAGGCGCACAGCAATACTCACGCTCTCCCCCCCTCGTACCACACGCAGCTGAAAACACGTAAAAAGTTTATAATTTCCTTACTTTTCCAAAGTATGTGCATTTAAACAATAAATAATCAGCAGCAGTTTATCAAAGATTTTCATCTATTTTGAAAGTAGCATATGTTCTGCTTTATGACCCATTTCATATTCTACCCTGCCCAAGGCACTCCCAGAGACGCTCAACTTTTTTTTTTTCCATTTCCTCATCAGAAAGATCACTCTTCCTTCTCCTAATCCACTCAGCCACTTTATAAGAATTATATTTTCTCATTACAGTTCATTTTACCATCTTTTAGATGAAAATAAACCCACAAAATATTTTTTTTTGCCTTTATAAAGAGGTGTGTGCATTGGCACAGGCTGAAAAATAATTTTACAATTGATTTCCATCTTCCATTTTAGATTTTGGCCATGAACATTGCCTATCCACATGACAGGAGTTTTATTGGCTATATGTCTGTAGCATCAGGACAGGTGTTAGAGCTGATTGGTCAGCTCTGTATCCAAAACAGTGTGGGTGTACCCGGTCAGACCACATGACGCTTAGTCGATATTATTGGCTTTGGAGAGACCATAGATCATGTCAAAAGAGGAGGGCTTACACTGCCATTTTGACATTGGGGTATTTAAATTGGAAACGCTTGGTTAAGCGTAGCAGCTCTTTAAAGCAGAAAGACGTCACAACGGCTGGGGTGGGCCACCATATGTTATTAAATTGCCAGGATGACTTTGCTCCTTGAGACTTCAATCATCCAATTCAATAAACAACAACACAACAGAATATCAGAAGAAGATGCTTAACATTTGGCAAGACTTGGCAAGTTTTTTATGTTCGCAACTGACATTCAACTCTCAACCCCCTGCTCAACCCTCTCATGCATTTTCCTAACTATTGTGTTACTGTTTATAGGGGAAATAAATAGGTGTTCTAATGTTTTAAGATTCATTACCAACCATTGTTACACACACACACACACACACACACACGCACACACACACACACACACGCACACACACACACACACACAAATTAAAAGCACACATTTCTCTTCCTTTTTTGCAGTTTATATTGAAAGAAATGAAATGTCATCTGAAACTCAGTTTATAATTTTTTTTCCTAGTGTCCTTTTCGAAATGGAAGTAAAGTAAAACTTAAGTCACTTTTGTATGCTAAGAAAGCACAGGTTTATGTATCACATCCACATTTTAGGAATTGGTTAAGGCTTAATATAGCACCTTTGAATCAAAGGACTAAGAGAGCATCAGTTTATGCACATTTGAATGTACCTTGACTACATTACTGAGCCCCACAAAAGACTAATGAGAGACATAGTCTTCAATACAATTACAGAGAGATAAAGAGATGGAGGGTGGGGAGCATGCTGTGGCAAGATGGAAGAGTAGGCCAATAGTGGCTCTAAGGTGGTGATTTGTCTTTGAGCTCTGGTGTTGGTGTTGGCAACGTCAGCTAAACAAGGCCATCTCATTTCCTGTTGTCTGCAGGAAGGGGCTGTCTGCTACTGCTGCTTCTGCTACTCAGAGCCCCCGGTCATCAATCTCCTCTTTTTAATTGGTCTGCACCACACTGCGACTTGCCAGCACACACACACATGTACGCACACACACACACAGGCATGCACATATATACTGACAACAGGAATGTGTGCAAATATATAAATGCCAATGCCAACAATACATGTGAAGGGTCAGTCACGTGTGCTGTGTTATTATATACAGGATGTTTTCAGACATTTTCAAAGATTTTAGAGATTTCTGTAATATTCATTTCAAAATGGATCTCAATTAGCTTTTTGTTACATTAAAGTCCATTTGCTGCTTCACTTCAGTTACACAAAAACAAGTTGTTTGAATTGGTCTACATTATCACAAATTGAAAAACACTGTGTGACATAAAATTTAATAATTTGGTATGACAAAATATTGGAAGATTTGATCAAATGATTTAGACTGAACTTACTTTAGTATTTTGTTGTCTTGTTGGCCACTGTATTCTTTTTAAATTACAAGGTTTTAGTATCCCTTTACACACACATTTAATAATGTATTGGTGTTTACGTTTTATGTGTTACGCATTAGAGTTTTACTCCTTCATATACAAACGTGCATCAAAGGAAAAGTTGGGTTCAGTGTCTTGCTCATGAACACATTTTCTTGTGGAGCAGGACAGATTGAACCACAACTTTTTAACTGACTGGAAAGCTATCCTTTTTTTTCTATGGTTACAGCCACACCAAGCTTTTCAAGATGTGAGAGTAGATCAAGTATATATTTCCCCTAATTTCCTAGTTTTTTTTTTATTTTTAGGAAAGGGTCTTTCACCATGAAACCATTTGTTTTATTCTATTTCTTCCCTTCTTTTCCATTTTGGAAAAACAATGCTCCATAGTGATTAGTGACATATTTATGATCTATCAGAAGTACTCAACCCCTAACCAAGTTTGGCCTGAAGAACATCCATTAATCCTAGAAAACTGAATCAAAGACAACTGGACTTCTATAAGATATTTTGCTTCTCATCCGAGAAGCTTACCGTATGTCCAGCTTCATTTGATTACATTTGTTAGGATTACCATGTTCTGGTTGAATGAGAATCAACACCAGCACAAACCAAAACAGTTCAGACTTGCTTTTCAACCCAAGATTTGAAAACGTCTTAATGGCCCATAAACATTCAAGAATTCAAGGTTCTTTATTTGTTGTTCACACCACATAATGGTATGTGGTGGAAAGAAATTGTGTACACAGGGCCCCATTTACATCCAACAAAAGCATTCAAGATTTCAAGGTTCTTTATTTGTCGTTCACACCACATGTGGTACACATGTGATGGAACGAAATTGTGTACACAGAGTCCCATTTACATCCAACAAAAGCATTAAAATGTGTGTAAAGGAAAAACAGTAATAAGGTCTAATATATGAATTAAGAAAAACCTTAACTAAAAACACACTACCGGTAAGCACTAGTAGCGTAAAAACTATATGCCGAACAGCAGCACGAACATGTCTGTGTGAACAGACGAGTACAAATGAACACAGCAACATGACACAGATCAGCAGCAACATGATGTGATTTTTTTTTCAGTCATTATCCTGGTTAGATACTTGTGAGTCTAACAGCCTCAGGGTAGATGCTGTTCCTCAGTCTATTGGTTCTACATTTCCTGAGGGGAGCAGGGCAAAAAGTGTGTGTGCTGGGTGAGTGGGGTCCTTCATAATGCAAGTGGCCCTCTTCCTGCATCTGGAGGTGTAGATGGAGGTTATTTGTTTATTTGCCATAACTTTTGTCTGAGCAATTGTATCTGAACAATTCAGGCTAGAAAAGGCACATTCCAAGCTTTTTCTCTCCATCACCTTGGTTACCAGAGTGACAATTTTAAGTGAAACCGCTCAAAGGGATTTAAAGCAATGGTAAGAAAAGAAAGGACTTTTAGTGTCAAACCTAGCTGGTTGTAACGTTCTCTTTATTGATGATTTTTCAACAAGGTGGGGGCACTTAAAAAACACTTAAATTTAATTTATTGTACAAAGGTTTTGCCAACTAAACTATAAGTAGGGTATGAATACATTTTCCTTTTATGGTGGGGTCAAGAATGTGAAACAATCAACACTAATAGATTGCATCATAATGATAGTTATTCCCTTCTGTCATCCATTGGTCTACATGGAGGTTGTATGAAAAAGGGTCACATGGATATAGAGTTCTCTTTTGAATTGCATTAATCTTGCTGGTCGAAGTAAAGCTTCTGATTATGAAGCCCATTTAGACCTGCAGCTGTAAACATGTAGACACACTCACTCACCTAATTTCCATAATACATTTGCATATTGTTGTCTTTTTCTTTTTTCTCTCTCACACAAGCACATGCTTAGGGCTCCACACCAACACTGCACACATGTATACCACCTTGTGTACTTCAAACACATACATTACAACACCAAAAGCCTACTGTGTTTGAGAAGCTGCATCGGGGGCCAGGAGCAAAGTATAAAACAGTAGGGATTCTGACAGAGGCGTGGGCGGTGTGTGGGAAGACCATATGCATTTCATCAGGGACTGATGAAAACACATAATCATGCTCTTAATCACACACAATCACAGTATTGTCACATTAAAAAAGAATTTGCCGCCATTCCCACACTTCTTATATTTCTTCTTTGCCTCATACACACCCATGCAGCAAATTTTGTACAGGTTGCAGATGGTGCACACCATTTGGAATCTTAATTTTCTCAAAACCTGTTTATGATAAACAAATAAAGGTTTTCTATCAACTGGTCATGCAGCTTGAGCTGATGGAGAAAGCTGACATACTGCCATCTTGTGCTGCTGGCAACAATTGCATGCACCCTACAATAAAACTCTTTGTGCTTAAGAATATAGTTTAGGCAACAGCTTATAGACAAAATGTAGTTAAAGATAAGATCAGTAACAATCTTACTGTCTGTGTTTTGTCCGCCTTCTTTTGGTTCAATGATACTATACAACAACAAAATCTTTGTATAGGAGTTTACATTGTCAGGTGTCACTTCAATAATCTGTCACCACTGCAGAAAAAATAAATAGTGTGTACTGGAGTGTGCATAATTACCCCAGAATGATTATCGAATGTGCAATCCAGTAACACTGAAAGCTGCATTTCTAGCATTTATTGACTAATCATTTGGAATGAAAGCTAATGTTCAATGTGCCATAAAACCCATGAAGAGTTCCCGACTATTAAAACTCTTTACGATTATCAAATACGCCTCAAGTGATTGGGTTGTGCAGCATGGGAAAATAATGTAAATACGTGATTTCAGTTGTTTTAACCGTGATGTATTGATGTGCTGCATTGACGTCTGAGTGTGTGACACATTCGGATAGACTGGACACGTGATGCAGGTATGCAGAGACGCACACGCCTGCACTCACACTCTCCTACTTGACTAAGGTGCAGTGTGTACTGTCCTTGGTGTGTGACAGATCAAGCTTTCCTCTGTGAGCGGCGAAAATCAGAATTCACCAGAGCTGATAGGTTCGTGCCTGAGGGGAATTGTGGGAGATTTAAAAAATGCTGAGTCCCTAATCAATCTCAGCACACTCTCATTCTGCTGTCTTTCTTGAATCTTTGTCTTTATCCTATTTCTCTTTCAACATCATTACATTGTGGTTGCAGATAGAGATAGATGATGAGATCCCTACACTTTCCATTTGAAGAAGCATTTGTTACCTTATAGTGGGAAATAAATTTGAAGCTGTTGTCAGGAAAATATCTTATCTTTTTCTGTTCTCATTTATTTTAGTTGTCTGGATAAAGAAGATAAGCTTTGTTGGTAGAATCAAAAAGCCACAGGTTACAGTGAGGTGCTTTATCCATCATATCTTTGTAAGTATAACCGCATTATATCTGTTAGGAATTTTTTTAAGGTACATAACAAGTAGGGCACGACATCTACAATTATCCTGCTCAGACCCAAGGCTCTGACATCTGTTTCCTAATGACAGGTAATTGCATGCTGTCAAGGACAATCATCAGCAGTTGCAGCTAAGACAGTTTGGAGTGCAACTGGTGCAGTGATGCTAGAATCGTTAAAGAATGTGGATTTTTTTTTGTCTCAAAAATTGTTTGTGCTGATTTTCAATAAGATATTGTTTGGCTTATCTAACTTGTGATGTAAAATCAGGAGTCATTTCAGTAAAAACAAAAATAAATAAAAAATAAAGAAATTATCCATCCATTTATCCATTATCTTTACCCGCTTCTTACGGTCACTCGTGCACAAGTCCAACAGTCACTGTGCGAGAGACAGGGTACAACCCAGACAGGTCACAAGTCCATCACATTAAGGGAAGTATTAATAAGACATTTTCATTTAAATGATCCATCGTTTTTTTCTCTCTCTAATAATTGTATATATCCTGTTGATCTCCCCACCCTAGGAATCACAAAACGGAAAGTTACAATTGTCAACACGTCAAAACAATATATTTAGTAGACAACATAAAGTAGTTGCTCCTAAAATAAATTTCTTCTTTTTTGTCACTTGTGAACTGACCTATGGCTGAAATGT
>JBBPBX010014108.1:0-15437 GCA_038048925.1 Garcialebias charrua | reverse complement strand
TACAGTACTTCCTCTTTTGTTCCTGAACAGTCGGGTTCTAGTGGTGCATTTTTTTTAAAACATTTTTTTATTAACATGTTAATGTACAGTATGTGCCATACTAGCTTTATAAATCAATAAACCACCTGCTCTGATCTAGATTTCTGCATTGACCATGTGTCCTTGTTTGGCCACACTGCAGCATCTATGTCATAGATAGCCATAGTTTCTAAATCACAGAAACAGGTTTCTCAGCAATAGAGCTCTCATGCTTTAAAAAATGGCCTTGTCTAACCAAATGTCCCTCTAGAGTCACCTTTGCAGCT
This sequence comes from Garcialebias charrua, assembly GCA_038048925.1. Taxonomy (NCBI): domain Eukaryota; kingdom Metazoa; phylum Chordata; class Actinopteri; order Cyprinodontiformes; family Rivulidae; genus Garcialebias; species Garcialebias charrua. The sequence continues at coordinate 15,132 of JBBPBX010014108.1, read as the reverse complement.
TCACTCCTCTATTAAGTTCATTTTCTGTCCTCAAATTTTTTTCCCCTAAAGTTATGGTCACCTAAAACATTTTTCTTGTCTTAGTATAGGTCATACATTAAATGTCTCCCAGGTCAAACAAAATCATTTTCGCGAGGAGTTTGATTTATTTGCACATTTATATGGACTGAGCGCTTGAGAAAGCACTTACTCTTGCATGGTTTGCCCTGTGGTGTGTGTGAGACAAGGCCAGTGACCAGTGATTCACTGATAAATGACGTGCGCATGTGCCTCTACAAACCCATACATAACTGTCCGACCCTATCTGATGCAACCAGCATCAGTTTTTCAGACGAATCCAGAAAATAATACCCTGATTAGTTTCTATTATTAGCACTAATCTTTACGGTATTTGTGATTATTCTAGATTGTATAGTGATACAATTTTTACTTTCTTTTTCCCTTTATGCGTACATTCACCACTGCAAACTGAAATTTGAGTTCGCTATCACAACTAAGGTCTTGCCATAATGACTGAACAGCTCCACTGGAGCAGTTTAGGTTAACTGCTTTTTACAAAGACACCTTGAGAGGCATTTACAGCTTTCCAAAATGTGTTCTCATAGCAGAACTTACCCAACCAATTGATGCTTGACCAGCAAAGCTACTGTTTTTCTGGCCTGGTTCATCTTTTTAAATTGCTACCATGACAGTACTTCAAACACTTGAACTGGAAATTGGCCACTTTTCACCAATTTTCTTTTTACACTATTCTAATGTTTGTCCGTCTCGACTGCTTCTTCCAGATTCATTCAAGAGATAGAGATGAACATGGGGCCAGGTCAAGCCAAACAGTGCCAGCTTCGGGCTTTCCTCACCTACTACATTAATGACCTCTTCCTCAACCAGGTCAGTGAATGAACCAATTGATAGTTTTATATAAATCATAGAAAACTATCTTGAATTGCCGTGACTGAAGAGATAATTATTACTTTCTGCAAATATCCAAAGAACCTTAACAGTAAATCGTTCTTTCAGGGGAAAACTGGAACTGTAGCTTGATTGCCAGTTGTTTGTAAAATGGAATTATTTGCTATATTTTTATTAAAACTTTTCACTCATCAGGTACGAACAGAGATCAACAAAGAAATTGAGGCAGTGAGTAAAGCTTCTGACCCTTTGAAAATACTTGCCAGTGCCGATACCATGAAGATACTGGGTGTCCAGAGACCTCTACTGCAGGTGAGAGGCATCTCATGTATTTAAAACCATAAAACAGTTTAGTAAAATTTGTACTGACACTATTAGCATACTGTTTATCTATCAGCTTTTACTATTTTTACTATTTCTTTATCATTCTTCAAAAAATCGAATTGTGTGCAGTTTTGTGACACATTCTACATGCAGACATAATTTGTGTGTCATATCCTTGCTTTAAAACACACTGCTTGTTTGTCTGGCACAGTTTTCATCTCCTAACCTTGTCAATGGAGGACAGGTCTCTAGTGTAACGTCACCTTGTAGTTCTCTGTGATCTCTGTTCAGTGGTACACAAATAAACACACACACACACTTATGCACAAACGTGGATTTCTCACTTACCGGGTACTCTGTTTTGTCTGTAACATCATAATGTTCACATACAGTAAGTTCATAAATTTTGCCGAATTGTATATTTTTAGTTTTGATTAGTTGCTAAGTACCGGTAATCTGTTTTTTTATCCTCCCAGCCTAAACACACACATATTCTCCATTTTACGTATTTATTAATCAAACTAAATACGTTTTATGCTTTTGGGAATCAAATGGACTTAATTTTTTTCTCACACACCATTTAAATATCATTGGTTTGTTACCTAGTATACAGGGAAATGCAATTTTTCTGAGCACATTATAGATTTATTTATAATTTATAAAACATGTGTATATTTGCTACTAAATCTGTCTCTATGTATCTGAAGGGAGAAATTATTTAAAGGAGAAATGTAATCAAATCTGAAAAAATCGATATAACAAGAATTTCATATAGTAAATAACACACATAAACATACTTAGTATGCTTTTTTCAAGTCAGTAGCTTAAAGAAATAGTTTTTTACATTTTTCCTGCTACATGCCGAAGTACAGTGATTTCTGTAGTAATTTTCTGGACGCACTTTTATGACACAATTAAGACCTCCTTTGCTATCTTACAATAACACTGAAGCTATAAACCCATCATTACTGTCCTCCTGTCTGTCATTTAAAATGGAAGCAGAAGACTTTTTTGAATCTGAAGGATATCACTTTAGTTTGTCAAAAACAGTTTGGTGATTTAGTGCATTAATGGGCATTTCTATCCTGGAAATACGAATAGCCGTGCGTTAGCCGCCGCATGCTAACGTTAGCATGCTAGCGCCGTATGCTAACGTTAGCATGCTAGCGCCGTATGCTAACGTGGAAGTGGGGGTGTTGAAAATGTCCTGAAACAGTTACCAATGTCTTGTTAAGCTCTGTCTTCCCCAGAACATAGTAGGATCTAAAATGATTTTTAAAGATGAAGGAGCAAGTTGAAACATGCTGTCTCCCTCCTTGCTAGCAGGCTCTATTGGGAGCTGCCTGGCTAACTAACTACGGTGGCCCTACACGGCCAAAATTCTACAGCGGCCGAATGCACAGGAGCGGTAAAAATACAATATAAAATTTAAAAAAAGTTTTAAAATCGATTTTGGGGCTTTTAGAATCGATTCTGAATCGCCAGGACTAAGAATCTTGATTCTTTAAAAAATAGATTTTTTTTGCTGCATCCCTAATTGCTACACACTGAAACCTTTTTGTCCACAACTAGATACACACACTAATATTACTGTATGAGGATACACACTGAAACCTTTTTGTCCACAACTAGATACACACACTAATATTACTGTATGAGGATACACACTGAAACCTTTTTGTCCACAACTAGATACACACACTAATATTACTGTATGAGGATGAACTCCAGTTGCACTGCCTATGTCATATTCAGGGGACGGAGAGCAGGCAGGGGGAGGGGGGTCAAAAACACCAGATGAGAATTTCTTCACTTTGCAAAGTCTAAATTTGAGTTAGGATGACATTTTTGACTTGTGAAAATTTCTCAACAAGCTTATTTTATGCTTTTCATTAGACTACTATTAGCTTAAAAACACTTTTCATTTCTCCTTTAATGAAAATACATGCTCCTCATTTACATGTACTGGTACTACAAATGCACACAAATGTGACAAAAGCATGGTGTCAAGTCAGCACATTAAAGCATAATAATTTTACTCAAAATAAAATAACAAGGCTCATGTTGATTTTGGCAATCTTTCTCATTTATAACTAGTGGTTGGTTAAGGATTATAGTTGTGCAAGTCAAGATCCAGACGTCTGGCAGGATTGTCTTAGCTGTCAGATCGTCTCTCTGTTTTGTGAAGCATGCAACACTTTGCCTGTTGCATTAAAAACAAAACAAAAAAAGTTAAACGTACATCAATTTGTTTTTACATATTAGTGTGTTGTGTGATATTGTCCATGCAGTTGTCAAGAGTGTCCCAGAAAGGTTGGTCCTTGGAGAGTCTGAAGCACAGCTTGGATTTGTATTTGTCAGTGTGTCTGTGCAAGTGTTTTGCTGTTTGTTTCTGTCAGAGCCTTCCTGTCTGTTCTCTTGCAAAGTGAAAACAGCAGTGGCAGTTCATTGAGGGGGGATTGTGGGTGTTTGGAGTTCAACGGGGTTTGTTTATGGCTCAGGCCCCTCCTTAACGAGGAGTTGAGCATCTTGCTAATTATGCTGCTGTGGCTAATGAGCCTTTCTGCTGATAGTGGGAAGTGCAGTAAAACACTTTTTATTTGGGCTTTTTGCCTGTTTTAATTGGGCTGAATAAAACAGCCTTCCATGTTTTCACTACTTCTATTCATATTCGAAGATTAGAATGGCACTTGTGTTTTTTTTAGTACTGTCAGGTGTCCATTTGTAGACACGTTTGTGTGTGTGTTTTCAATTTGAGAGGCATCCTGCTGTTTCATTTGATATTCTTCATCCACAGTTTTACCTTCATAACACTTTTCTCAATGTCTAGATGATCTGTTTTAACTCGTTTGTGATTTATTTGCCTGGATGATTGAGCTTACATCAGGACTTTTTCCTCAGTGTAGTTTTTGCTCACATAGTTGCCACACAAGAGCTTTAGAAAAAAATGGTAAAACTCATTTTTCCCCAGAAGTAGAAACTTCATTAATGTTTTTTGGAGTTGAGTTAAACAAATAGATTTATGTCAGAAGCATCTTCCTGCCCTGCTCTCAAATCTGCCCAGCTCTGTGACAACACAAAATAGTTATTCTGATTACAGTATTTAGGTCTGCTTGCATTTGTGTGTTTTTGTGCATGTTGTTCAACTCGTGCTGAACTTAAATCTAAATCTGTTGACTTGCCACATTAAAGAGACAACACATTCAAAGTTATCAAAATAGAAACAGTTTTATTTTGAGTGGAAGACACATTTTGGATTTGAAAGATACAAGTAGTTCTTGGCAAGTCCCAGTTGGGGGAAATTTGTTTTGTCTTGTATGCACACATATGTGTGCCCCGTGGTACAGTCTGTGCTGGGTATTGTCAAAGGCAGACACATATGACAGTCTAAAACCCATCATGTTTGATAGGCAGGAAAGAGCTCAATATCGCTACACCACATTAAACCGTTTCACACAGCTCGGCTACGACCATATCCAGAAAACCATGGTGGATATAATTTTATAGAGGCATCTGCTCTTTGCGACTACTGAAGCACACATTAATGTGCAATAGTGTAAATTGGATGAAGATATTGGCACTGGTGGTTTTTCTGTTTTTTTGTCATGAAAAGTGAAATAAAAAATATTTACTACCGGTACAACACTAGTTGCATTTATCAGTGGGATGCTTACACTGTGCACTGTAACAATTTCTCCCACTGGGACCTGGATGCCCTTGGAGCAGAGTTGTATTTGTTCTTTACAAATGTTTTAACTTGACAAATAACAACTGTAACAATAACAACTCTGATTTGATTCAGCACAGTAATGACATAGAGCTAGTCAGAACTTTGTTTAACTCTGATGTTTTGAGCGCATCCTCCTCTGCAAAAAGCCAGATGCTGTTCCGACCTCAGGAGTCTTCAGCCTGAACACCCACCTGTTGAAAAACTGAGATACTGCTTACTGCAGGAACAGAGAGAGAAAGAGACCCCCCCCCATCTTAACAGCCAACAGGTAACCTTGGGAGATTTTCTAAATTTGAGATCACATATGGGATCCGGTCACTCACCTGCCTGGTATCTAGGAACTGAAACAGATTCTACAACTTGGTAGGACAAATGCTTCCTCACTGGTGACCGTGATGCCTTCAAGATTGAAACAGCAGTCCAATTCAACAAATCTTTGATAAGTTTCAAATTTAGAACGTTCCTTTTAATTTAATTTTATTTATTTATTTCAAATAAACCTGCCCTCAACTTATAAAATTTAGCTTCAAAGTCACACTTTGTTTTATCCATATATATTGCATTTCTTTTATTTCAAGATTACATTTTTCACTATTTATATTTGCCATAACTTACTACTATATTACTATCTAATAAATGCCACATAAACAGTACGTTTCTTTCAGCTGCACCCTTCTTAAGCGTTTTCTTAGTGAGTGAACATGCATGAAAGATTTGGCTATTTGTTTTATACCTTCCTGATGCAACCTGAGCTTGAAACCCGAAACCTCAGGATTACAAGACCGCCGCACTGACCACTAAGCTACCGCAAACATCACATAAACTGAGCCAAACTTAATTCAGTTGTGCATGTTTTAATTTAAATATGACATTATTCAGAATAAAATAACTACAGTAGTAGTTTGGAGTGATTTGTTGAGACTGATAATCCTGTAAATCATGAATTTATAGTTTTGCCTCTTTATGAGGATGGTGCCCTGAGGTTTGATAAATTGTCAATTAGTAATAATTCATAATTTATCTATTCTATACTGTATAGTCTACCACATATGTCTTATTCCTAGAGTAAGTACAAGTGTGCCGCTATTGTACTCCTTTGATATTTTGAACCACTTTGGCTATGTCTTCTTCAGAGGAGTCGACAGGTGCAGAAGGTGGACTCCAGAAACCATCTTGTTTTCACCACAAAACTGGTTGGCCATTTATGTGAGCAAGCCACTTATGGGACTGTATGTTGTAGCTCTTCAGACTGATGAAGTCCTTTGGATGAAGGACGAAACATTTTAACAAACCTGTCTTGACGTTGTTGGATTTTTTTTTACCTGAATTATTGAGCATGAACTTTTATGTACAGTACTGCTATTGTGTTCAATTTAAACATTTTGTACAATTAACTTTATTGACTAGTTTATGCAAAGAAGCTCAAATCGGGCAGTATTTTAAAACCTGTTTTTACTTGTGTAGCAACACTATAGATACAATTTCCTAAACCCTCTGCTGCGGAATATGGTATTAGCTGTGTCAGACCATTGCAACATACCGGTACTCTATCGTGGATCAAATATTTATGAATGCATTTCCATAACATTACCTTTTGGAGTGAACTCATGTTATTAAATACATTTGTATAAATTATCTAGCTTTTTGTCAGGTATATCTATTGTAGAATAATATAGTGACTTTGTGGAAACACTGTTTAAAGGTCAAGGTGAATATCATGTCTTATATTTGCCTAAACAGCTTATGAAAAGAAATACATATGCATTGAGTTAATAAGTAGTAGTGATATAGGCAGTGGTTTCCATATCACTTGGTACCAGTGGTGTCAAAAATTGCTTTTATATATCATGTTTATATATTGCTGCTATTGATATAATTTTAATTATTGTAAGCCTGACACAAGCTATATCCACTAGGAGCTTGAGATACGGGTTGGCAAGGGCAGTGTATAGTTCAGTGGTAGAGCTTAATGTCCATTCATGCATCTGTGTGATAGCACAGCCAGGGTTGATAAGTCACCAGAGGAGCAGTAGCATTAAAGTCAAGAGGGACGTACCCTAGCAACAAATGTCTGTCTGGTAATCCTTCTTTCCATCTTCTGAGCTTTCTTTCTTGCTTGATCCTTTAGTTGCTCTGGATCTTTCATCTGTTGTGACCATAGTTGTTCTCATTAGGGGCCCAAGCCGCAGCTGCAAAGCAGCAACATGCTTCTGGGGACACGTGCCACTGCCAATATGCTCCAGGTGGCTTGGACCCTGGCAATAACTGCTCACAGTTTGTTTACTTGTTGTTTTTCTTTTGTTTTTTAAGGGCTAAACTTCCTGCATTGTGAGATCACAACAACATGCACACACTGTATGTTATCTGTCAAGCTTTGTGTTGCCACTGATTGATTCATTTAATTAGTGTTAGATAGAGGGAAAGGAGGCGAGAGGTAAAAAATAACAATAATAAAAAAGAAGGGCAGTAGAACAGACGAATAAAGCGGAATAGGGAGGGTTTGGTCACTCTGTTGGATAGGTTTGGAGATTGGCTCCATTAATCTTTGTAGGACCCCCCTCCCCTCCCCAAAGTGTCCCTTTTACACTCTCATTTTGTGACTCACAAGCAAGCATGGACACAATGTGCACAGTCAGCCACACACAAGTGTAATGAGACAACCCCCCAAAACAACAAACAGGTGAGCACTCTTCTCTGTCCCTGAAGAAAGAAGAGTTGTACCATCTGCTTGTCCAGTTGTATGGTTTGCTGTGTTTCTGTTAGTCAGTGGGTGCAGATGAGTTGTTTGTAAGCTGCTTGTTTACTTCATTAGCCAAGACCACATCAGAGCCATAATTACTGCACACACTGGCCCTCTCTTTCCAGTGAAGCATCATTCAGCTCTTTCCCCAATGCCTCCGCACAATAGCCCCTAACCAGTTCTTTGCATCTGCATGCTGGAGTGATAATTGTGCATTTATCATTAGCATTTGCATGTATTAACCTGCATTTGGGTGTTTGTATGCAAACAACTTTTCAACCCTCTTAAAAACGGGTTTATTTCACTCTCTGCCAGCTACAGGAAATCTTGCTATACTGCAGATATGTTTAGCTGCCAATGGTCTGCTAATGATGTTGACCTTTTCAAACTCATATTCACATGTAGCTGTGTGAGACAGGAGGGAAGAATCATGTTAATTGTGCATGCACAGACACTTCCACTTCCATTGACTGTAATGACACTGACCTTTTGATTTGTGATGATCTGTGTTGGCAATGCTTATTTGTGGGGGGCTGATCGCTTCTTGGTTCTTTTTCTTGATTGGCTTCCTGCTGCCCCCATCCTATCCCATCACACACACATGCACTGTGGAGATGGTTATGGTAGAGCATTCTTTAATAAGGACACACTCAACTTTCAGTTTCCATCAGCAGACATAGCAATCACAACACAATATACTGTACCTGTTAGCTGCATCAGCTGTGCCCTGTGATTTGGAGAAAAGTAGGGGGTGCTGGGAAGCGGGAGAGTGGACATACAAGCATGCTGGGCACCCATTTACCAGTAACAAAAGTCAACATCAGTCCCACGTTTATGAGTAGATACAGTATGTTTGCAAATATTTAAACTTAATAAATGGGCCTTTTATTCAGATAAAAATGTATTCTATGGAATGTTTTCCTTATATTTGAGAGCTTTAGAGTTTGTGGAAGTTATAAAAGAATGACACAGCTTTTTATGAATTACCACTTCTATATGCTGCACTTTAAAAATAATCTTTTTCTCCTCTTCCTAGTCATACTTTTGTTTTTCTTTATCAACAGTACAGTATTCTTCATACAGCAGATGATTGATACTGTCCTCACCTTGATGGTGAATCAAGTTCATTCAATTTAACAGACTTCACTTTGAATTTTTCTGCTAAAGCCATCAGCTTCTGTGATATTTTTTTTTTTCTTGAAGTTTTGTTTCTGTTGCACCTCCTCTGTCATTGCTTCAGGTAGAACTAACCCCTACCACCCACCTTTTTCTGGTTATCTCACACCAAACACATGTACTCCTGAGGCTCACACCCAGCTGCCCCAGACATCCAACCTGCCTCAGCCAAAGAGATGTTCCCTTTTTTATTTAAATGTGACACAGCTGTGCCTATATTCATGCCAACATGATGGTTACTTATTGCAACTATAAATATACAAATATGTTAATCATATCTGTTTTTTGTGAAAGCGACAGCACAGAAATGAGCAAAAAAGCAGCTACTGCCGAAAGTAGTACAGGCTGATATCATGCAGTGCTACCACAAACAGTGTCTCTGTGTGTTACAAGACATAATCTTTTGCTTTATGGGGGAGTCAGTTAGTGGGAATAAAGTTGAAATGTCAGCTCTATGACAAACATGCCCTTTGGTCTGAAGGAAAGAAGGTTTGGCTGTGGGTGCCTGATAAAAGTTACAGCTTGAATTTTGAAAGCAAGTTAGTGCTCCAAGTTTGCAGATGATAGTCTTTATGTTGCTGTGAGCATGTTTGTGTACATGTGTGTATTTGAGTTAATGTACTATCTACAAATGGGCCTAATGGAGCACAGAAAATACTACACTCCACCCCCCACTCTCACACACACACATATACAATGCATTAACTACATTATAATTTGCCTTTCAGCCTTGTATCAAACTTTTTTCACTTATGGTAAGGACAGATGGCTTGAACCGCTGCTTGTGATGAAAAATTCATCATGCTTGGCAATAAGTGATAAATAACTATCTAGGAGGATAAGAACACTCATCTTACTTTTGCTAGAAAGCAATAATACCATACCAGGTGTTGGGGAAAGAAAAACTAAGAGATCATGTGATGATTATTAACAAGGAGATGGGGTCACCTTAGGGGATTTAAATGGCAAATCTTGGCCCTAGGGTGATTCCCAGGATTAGAATATGTGAAAGCTCTATATTTTACCCCACTTTTGTTTTTGTGCAGAGGCAAAATGAGGGTGTGTATAATATAGAAGCCCATCTGTAATCATTCAAGGGTGATATTGCTCCTCATATCTCAATTAGAATTCTTGCTAAGCTTAATGCAGTGTTTGTAGTGAGCAAAAAAAAAGTGTGCTTTATTAACTCAATTTAATCCAACCAGCGGCCATGTTTACACATTAATTTTTATAGTATTTTGCTTATTTTGCTACACTCTGACCATCTGAGCTGATCCTTATTGCTTTACTTTGTCAAGCCTGAAATGTGTCATTTAATGATGTGTAAACATACGAACATTTTATTTGCTGGAGTTGATATAAAAACAGTAATAATGGGCCTCTGTTGCCAAGCTGCATGCATCCACTGTGCAAACATTTATTTTGATCTGGTGGGGGTTTTTTTTCTTTACAAAAGTGATAAAAGTCTACAACTAAAAAAAAAATCTGGAATTTCTGCAGACATCTCTCTAAAATTATAACCACAACGCATTATTTACTTTTTAAGTTACTATTACTTCAAAAAGCAAAATTATCTCAAAATTTTAGCTGATTAAATCATGCTGATTAAAAATAAATAAATAAATAAATAAATAAAGACAAAAGAAAATAAAGTTGTTAAAAATCTCAGTATATCACGATTTTTTACATCACTTTTAATAAACATTTTTGCTGCTTTTTCCATTGTTCTATCATTTTGACAAAAAATGAGACTCATTAGACCAAATTTTACAGAGTTTACAGAACCAAAATAAATTTAAACACAAGCTCGCTTACATACATATGCGTTCAAAGGGGCATATTTTGTGGTTGAGTAAGCATGGGCATGAGGGCCATCCGGAGTGTGTCAGGGGAGTCTTTGCAGAATAGCTCCACACTGACGTTGATGAATGATCTGTCAAGACAATGTCCCACACATGCCCAGCTCCTCTTTACTCTGGAGAGGGACACTGTGTGTGTGTGTGTGTGTGGGGGGGAGACAGAGGTTATCTCTGCATTTGCTCCCGATGGTGTGTGGGCGTGGGCGGTTGTGTGTACACCCTGCTGAGTGTGTATCGTTTTAGCAACCCATGGTCAACCATGTGAACAGCATGGCAGAGCCATTACACGTGTCAGTGGTCTGAGGTCGAGCTGTGACTGAAATGGCACTGAGCAAAAGGGTTAAACACTCTGACCTCAGCAAAACCTTAAGGGACACCCTAGTTTTTCTAATGGGAAAAATCCATGATCCGGTTCCGATTCAAACCTTTTGGCCCTTCTCACAGATAACTCAGAAAACACATTATAGAAAAACTCATGAAGCTGTAATTTCCCAGCAGTTGAGGCTCAAGGACTCTAAGTGAGTGTGAATAAATAAAACACACGTTGAACCATTCCATTTAGAAGATGCCACATTTGGCCAACAGAGTTCAGCAACAGTGAATTCATCCTTGTGCTCTCACTTTCAGACAGTAATGATCTTCTTGGCATTGTGCTTTTTACTCACACCACAAAAGGAAATAACTACTTTTAGCACCAACTCAGGGCGGTTTCTACTGTGATGACCATGCATTAACACATTTTCCCACTGAGGCACAATTCTTGATGTTGTGTTGTCATTGTCATTAAACCGCAATTGCCATGGCCTTTATTTCACAACAGCAGTTTACCCCCGCAAATTCCGATATCCATTTGCAAAACCCTAGGCTAATGTTCAGTGATGACCATGTGTTTATTTAGTAATGATGCAAAGATGCAAAGTGCAACCAAGCACAATAAAAGGATAATAAAATACTAGGAAGTAGAATTAAAGGAGACATATGGGTATTTTTTTCACTTTATTCCACAGCGTCTTGACCTTTTAAGCTTGAAACATTAGAAGGGGAGAGGAGGAGAGATGGAGAAGGCTTCATGATGGCACTCCCGTGTAAAAGTCAAGTAAGATAGAGGAGATGTAGCAAAGTCGCTTTCCCCAGCACTCTTACTCTTTCTGTTGAAGCCCTCCCTTTCTCAATCTGTTCCTTGATTACTTTTTAATGATTGCTGCTGCCTAAGACGAATGGCTGTGTTAAATGAGCAAATTAGACAAGGGAGCTGAGTGCAAGAGCATTTGCTAGAGCAGGAGTAATGGATCGGGTGTCCATTGTTTACTCTTCTCCATTCACCAGCTTGGCCTGCTGGTGGATTCTAAAGCCTCAAAACAGACAGAAAGAATGGAGGACATTCATGAATTTGTGTTGCACATGAACTTTCTCACCATATTATGAAAAAAAAAATCATAGTTTATTAATTGTCAATTTCCCTTCATACAATTTTATTGATTTGACATTTTTCATTATGAGTTTGAAAATGGAGAAATTAGCCAACACGTCTTGGAAGTAATGTGATTCATTTAATTGCATTTTTATTTTTTTATTTTTTTTACAAATTCATCATAATTTTGTAATGTCACACAATGTTTTAATAATATAAATTACTTATGTTTGACACTTACAGGAAATACTTGGTTAGTTTTATAGATTTGCTGTCTTCTCAGAAAGGTTGTTTCTGTGAAAAACAATTAATCCAGTTTACTACAAATTTTTACTTGACTATATAATCTCTGCTTAATCAAATGCGGCACCCTAAGGAACCCCGTTTCTATTGTCCACTCATAAAATGGAGAGTTATGCACTTCTGTAAATTCTGTCTGACCTACCCTCTGAACACCTCTCAGTCCTTCTTTATGATTATTGGAGCAGAAGCAAAATAATTCACAGCACTTCTTGCAATAAAACATAACTTTCTTAGATTGATTTGACACTTGGACTTTTATAATCTTAACTTTATCCAAACAATGCTTTGTTAGTAGTTGTTACCTCACAGAAATCTGTAAATATCAGTGCCCTGCTCCTCACTACACAGCCTTTTCTCTCTTGTACAGGTATATTGTAATTCAAAGATGGTAGATTAATGTTGTCTTTGCACTGAGCTGTTTTTTTTTTTCTTTCTCTCTGCTGGTCACCAGCAGAAGACCAGCAGGGGAGCTTTTGTCAGTTGTCACCACTGGTTCTTGATGTTCAGTACAATCAAGTTTGTAGCCTGGACTCTTTGACCACCATAATGTAAAGTGTTCCACATTTGGTTGAACATTGGTTTGATAAAATTACTGTAGTAGACCATCCCTGAAAAAAGATCTTCATGGCAAAATGTGCTGCTCAAAAACTTGATAGTGCATTTACAGGCGCGCACCATCTGCACTTCAATATCACCATTAATGCCGGCTCTTGAACTGCAAACTGATAAAAACTGGACAGTCACTCAGGACGGGCACATTGGTTTATTCTGGCTTTTGTTTTTGTTTTTGCAACACACTAGTTTCAGTTTTATTTTCAAATGTTTTAGGAGGTGTTATTTTTTTCTTGAATGTAGAAATTTAAGACTTTTTGACTGGAGGACACAAACAAACAGCCAAACAGCCTTAGTTTTAGGCCTTGTCCCTCATACATAGACTTAGATTCTGTTAAATATTCAGTCATGTGTAAAAATAAAAATAAAGGTTGTAAGCTCATCATCCAGGTAACAACAAAAAAGGCTAAATCGTGTCATCTGGACCAGTTTCTTTAAGAAAAGTTTTGTCCCCCATCCAGAGGACTTTCTCTGTCTACTCACTGTGGCCTTGTTTGTCCTCAGGCTGTTTTTGTGAGTAGCTAGTTGACCATTTGGCCTAAAACAGTTGATTGTTGTACATGATGATTGATTGTTTTGGATGGTTGTGTTTTGCACATGTTAAACGCTTACTTTTGAAGTTGACTTGAAACACAGCAGTGAAGGCTACAAATGGGACAGATCTGGTTGGCAGACTGTAGACTGAGGAAGTCCTCTGGATGGGGAACAAAGCTTTTCTCACTTAAAGAAACTGGTCCAGATGACACAATATAACCTTTTTTGTTATTTAGCCATATTATATGTTGAAAATAAATATGTTAAGTATTTTACCACCAAATATTTTTCTGAAGACAGTTCCCTTCATATCTTTACTACTGTAGGGCTAGTTTCATTATGCCTTTTGTTTCTAGTCATCAGCACTTTACACAAATATTTGGGATTTTCTGCCAGAAGTTATTTTTCCATCAACATTAATCAACTTTTCCAATGTTTTCATTGACCTCTACCCACCTTTTTAAAAATGTGCTGATATCGATCTTAAAATTACGCTTTAAGAATTCCAAATTCCTAATGTATTCAGTTTCATTACTTTTTGGCTGTCTAAGCAGATCTCACTTGTAAATGAGTCTAGGCTCAATGTGATTTACCTGTCTGAATAAAGGTTGAATGAATGAAAAAAGGAAAAAAAATCTCAAGTTGGTTTTTAGTCATAAGTCCTTGCTGAGTTTGTATTGACATTTTCTACACAGCATGAACTTTTTATGGACACAGTTTTGTAGCTGATGCACTGTAGCAGCTAGCTCTCCTGCAGAGTTTGTGTAATTGTGCCCACCCTGGCCAGCTCACAGGGAGTCATGCATGGACACTAAAGGCTGCTCCCTTGGCAGGAGCAAGGCCTTGGTTAGCACTTCATGGGTTTGCGCAGTGCTATGGATCATTACATCCCTCGGTGGAGTAGTTGCTGTTTGTTTGTGTGTCCGTATTCGCCTGCTTGCGACAGAAAAAATTGAGACCAAAAGACCAATTAATATTTTATTGTATCACATCAGATGTTCCTTTATATTCTGAGTTTTTGAGTTACAGCTGTTGCCGTCCCCACAAAATTACAGATAAGAATAAATACTGGGACCGTTAGATAAAAAGATATTAATGCCCAAATGTTGGAACTGTTCTGTAGCATCACACAGAATATATATAAAGCAAGATTGTCTGTAAAAAGTGCAGCTAACATACTATAATCCAAATTTAGCTGCATTTTCTACAGGCACTGCTGAAACAGATCTTTTTAGCAGCTTTAGACTACAAGTCATTTTCATTTAAATAAGCTTTGACAAACAATATTTTTTTTTCTAAACACTGAAAGTGCAGATTAAATTAACAAACTGATTTGTGAGCTGAAAATAACTTGTGTTTAACATTTCCCTCCTATGTATAGATATATTTGATTACTGTTCTGCTCTTACAATTAGTGCCATTTTAAGAGTGGTTGCCACAAAGCTATCACCTCACTAAAAGAAAGTTATGATTGTTGAAGTTGACAGCTATGTTGGTTGGTTAAGTGTAAGAAACGGACAACCTTTAAATTCTG
>JBBPBX010014107.1:19018-51405 GCA_038048925.1 Garcialebias charrua | reverse complement strand
AGCCGAAAGAAGAAGAAGAAGATATGACCGTTTCCATTCATTCTGAAAAAAAAAGCAGTACCACTTTCGGCCACTACGGGCGCTAAAGGACCCTCTAGGCTTTTAACGACCAGTATACCTGTGTACGGATATTTTAGACCCAAAAAAAGTCCTGCTGGATGGACAGCGTGTGGGCGGCGCACATCATGCTGCAGTTTAAAGATAAAATTAAAGTGTTTAACTCCATTCCTGCATCATCCTGGAAGGCTTGACCAAGCTCAAAGCAGCTCTGCGCCGTGATGGACAGAGAGCAACAGCTTCACAGCTACAGGACAGATGCACGTGACGTGCAGTAGGTCCTCGGATGGATGGATGGATGGACGGACGGACGGACGGACGGACGGAATGATAAAGCTTGGACCTCAGTCTGTCTGGGTTCAGGAAGGCAGGATGTTTGCTGGAGCTGACGTGCAGGAGGAGGATGCAGCTGCTCTGAGCGCTGCACCTGTTACCTGCTCAGGAGTTGACAGAACTCTTCACCAGCGACGCAGGGGATGAAGAATTCAACGAGTTTGAATAAAAATAAATGAATAAAAAATTTTTTGGTGTTTATCTTGTTACATTCTAAAGAAATTAAGGTTGTTGCAGCATGGCGCACGTTTGGAAGACCCAACAAGTGAAACTATTTAAATCCAGCGGATTTGAACATTATATTCATTAAAGAAAAGTTCAGCTCAGACACATCTTTGCTATAATTTTCAGCAAACAAATATATTTTTTAAGTGTTAATCTTATTAAATTTATTTTAAACAGATGAAGGTTTTAGCAGCGCATGCACATGAAGACCGGTCAAAGCGAACCTATCAGCTATTTGACAATTACGTTCATTTTTAAAAGAAAAGTTCAGTTCAAACACACTTTTACTATAATGTCAGCAAACAAATATGTTTTTTAAGGTGTGTATCTTGTTAAATTTTAAAGACATGCAATGCACATGCTTGACACAGCGAAACTATTTTTTTAAATCCAGCTGATTTTCAATATCATTTAGGAATATAGCAACATTTTACTCACCAAAAACCAGATTATTTGTACACAAAATCCATCCAGCTATTAAATGAACACAACAATATCTTTGCTCGTGCAGCTGCTACAGATGCAGCTTGCTAGCTCTGGTTGTACACTCTGACTGTCCAATCAGAGCGTGTGAATACACTGACGTTTCTGTACGATGTACAGAAAACGAAAGTTACTACTGTAACTACGGTTCTATGAATCCCGGATGACCGCCAGGGGCGGTGCTTCAAGCACGAATGAACATTCTTGCGCATGCGCAGGTCGAGTACAAATAACAACAACGTCACCCCGTGACCTGCCGGGGACCCGCGTGACTCTATATAGGCACGTCACATCCGGGGCCCAGTCCCTCAATCTTCTCGCAAAGCAAGGATTCCGAGGGACTAAGCACCCTGGCGGTCATCCGGGATTCATAGAACCGTAGTTACAGTAGTAACTTTCGTTCTATTTCATCCCTCCTGACCGCCAGGGGCGGTGCTTCAAGCACGGATGACGCATGGCAACATGGTCACGAGGAATCGTCAACGTTCAAGGAACAACAACCACTCACCTCAATGTGAAAGGGAGACATGCTGCTCCAGAACTCCTTGAAGGGGATAGGGCGCAGCCACATTCACCCGGTAAAATCGAGTAAAAGTACTCTGCGACGTCCAGGAGGCCGCACGGCAGATACTGTCCAACGGTACCCCCGTCATGGCAGCGAACGAGGTCGACATGCCCCTCGTAGAGTGGCACGTCACCCCCGCCGGTAGTGGCCGGTCCTGCAAGGCATAAGCTTTGGAGATCAAATCCACAACCCAGTGTGACAGTCGCTGTTTAGAGAGTGCCTGACCTGTACGTGGGCCAGCGTAGCACACAAAAAGGCCATCCGTCCTCCGGATGGGCGCCGTAGCGGCTATGTACGCCTCAAGTGAACGAACAGGGCACAACTGTTCGGAGGAACCACCGGGGTCAAACCGGGCAAGATGGAGCGGTTGGGTACCACCGGCCGGTAGGGCCACTTTAGGCAGAAATGCCACATCAGGCCACAACGTGACACCCGAGCCATCAGGGTTCCATCGGAAACAGGGCTCGGCCACAGAAAGAGCCTGCAATTCCCCCACACGCTTCGCAGAAGCCATAGCTAAAAGAAAAGCCGTTTTCATCGAGAGCCATTTGAGGTCCGCAGACGTCAGGGGCTCAAACGGGGGGGACCGGAGAGCCTCAAGCACCAGGGAAAGGTCCCATGCCGGCACCATAGGGCGTTTGGGTGGGTGCAAACGCCGAGCACCTCTTAAAAACAGTGCAACATCCTTGTCCCGGCCTACCGAACAACCGTTCAGGCCGACATGCCAACGAGAAATGGCAGCCACATACACCTTTAAGGTAGATGGGGATCGTCCACGATCCAGTAACGCTTGCAGGAAGGTCAGTATGTCAGAGACTGAACACTGTACCGGATCCTGCCCATTATCGCGGCACCAGGTCACAAAGGCCGCCCACTTATTAGTATATACGGCCCGCGTGGAGGGCGCCCACGCGTTAGCCATCGTATGTCCTACCGGCCCGGCGTATCCTGAAAAGGCGGGCCCCGACCCTGCAGGGGCCAGACCCACAGTTGGAGCCGGTCCGGGTCCGGGTGCAGAACCCGACCCTCCATCTGGGAAAGAAGGTCCGTCCTGGAGGGGAGACGCATCGGCGAGCCGGAGCAGAGTTCGCGCAGCAGAGGGAACCAAGTCCTTGCTGGCCAGAAGGGGGCCACCAGGAGAACCGTGTGCCCTTCCTGACGAATCCGTAGGAGGGTCTGAAAGAGTAGGCTGAAGGGCGGAAAGGCATAAAGGAGGGACCGGGGCCAGTCGTGCGCCAGCGCATCGTGGCCCAGAGGTCCGCCGTCGCCCAGGGAGTACCACAGGGGGCAGTGAAACGTGTCCCCCGAGGCAAAGAGGTCCACGTCCGCTCTGCCATAGACCGTCCAGATCATCTCCACCACTTCGTTGTGAAGTTTCCACTCCCCCGGGAGCGGCTGCTGACGGGACAGAGAATCCGCCGGCACGTTTTGTGACCCCGGGATGTAGGCTGCTCGGAGGCTGGCCAAGCACGGAGCAGCCCAGGTCAGAAGACGCTGCGTCAAACGCAACAGTTTCAAGGACCTGGTTCCCCCCTGGTGGTTGATGTAATAAACCACAGTGGTGTTGTCTGACCTCACTAGCACATGCTTCCCCCGCAAACCTGGAAGGAAGCTGTGAAGGGCCAGAAGCACGGCCCGTAACTCCAGGACATTGATGTGCTCTGTGCCCTGTGTCCGGGACCACGTCCCCTGTGCCATGTGACCTCGCCAGGTGGCACCCCAGCCCGTGGAGGATGCATCCGTAAACACAACCTCCCGATGGCACGGGAGGGAACCGAGCGGGACTCCCGCTGTCATAAACGACCTCAGCCTCCATTGGGACAGAGACTGGAGGCACTGAGGGCTCACCCGAAGTCGTCGGAGGCGATGGGCGTTCCGCGAGGCGTCCAAAGCCAGGCTGTTCAGCCACATCTGAAGGGGCCTTAGCGACAGCAGCCCCAAGGGCACCACGGTGGATGCAGCAGTAAGCATCCCCAGTAGACGAAGGTACCGCACCAGAGGCGGTGCCAGACCGCGCCTGAAGTCGGGGAGCAGGTGCAATATATTGTCGACCCGCTGTGGTGACGGGCGAGCCGTCATCGACACCGAATCCAAGGCAATGCCCAAAAAGACTGTCTCCTGAGAGGGAGTCAGAATGCTCTTCCCTAGGTTCACCCGCAGACCCAAGCGTTCCATATGCTGGAGTACCAATCGGGTATCCCGAACCGCTCGATCCCGCGTCGTGGCACAAATGAGCCAGTCGTCTAGATATGGGAGTATTCTCAGGCCCCGCACCTGTAGAGGGGAGAGGGCCGCAGAGACGCATCGGGTGAACACTCTGGGGGACAGTGAAAGGCCGAAAGGGAGGACCCTGAACTGAAAGTGCCGCCCTTGAAAGGCGAAACGAAGGAACCGCCAATGGGGCGGCGCGATTGGCACATGAAAATAAGCGTCCTTGAGATCGATGGACGTGAACCAATCGCCCGGGGAAATCGCCCTCAAGACAACCTTGGTGGTCAGCATGCGGAAAGGCATGACCTTCAAGTACGCGTTCAGGCCCCTGAGGTCCAGAACTGGACGCAGATCCCCGGTCTTCTTCGGAACAAGAAAATAAATGGAATAAAAGCCCCCTGGATCCAGCAGGGGGTCCACAGGCACTATAGCTCCCTTGGCTAGCAAGGTGCAGATCTCGTCGTTCAGTGCCCGCGCCTTCACCGGGTCGCGGATGACAGTCATCCTGACCCGGCCAGGAACAGGTGGCCGGCGGCGGAATTGAAGGCGATACCCCCTGGACAGGGTGGACAACATCCACACGTCCGGCGTGTGGGCAGCCCAGTAGGTGAGCTGTCTCGGGGCAAAATAACCGACCGCCGGCACTAGGGTATCATCTGCGGGCCCCCCGACCCCTCCAAGGCCTGGAAGGATACCGGCCAGACTGCATCCCTCGTAGTGCTGTCATCGGGCCGGAAATCCACGGCCCTACCCTACCCGAGCCCTAAGTTTAATTACCCAAGCCCGAGGGAGCCCGCTGATTTCCTAGAAATCACCGCCCGACCCGACCCTACCCGATTAAAAAAAAAAAACAACAACAAAAAAAAAAAAAAAACACTACGTTTATTTATTAAGCTTTTACTGCGTTCTCCCACTCAGCAAAAGAACTTGATGTTGTTCTTCTTTGTTTTGATGGAGGAGGAGGAGGTGTGAGCGCGCTGCTCGCAGTTTGCTGTTGAAGCTTCAGGAATGTCAGGAATGCGGCAACTTGTTCCGCCGCAGAGAGAGCAGTGTGCGGACGTGAGCGTGCACCTGACGCACGTCAGCTGGTGACATAATTTTGAGCTCGTTAAAGTTAGGCCACAGAAATAATGCAACTCTCTGCAAGTCGTGGATAATAATTTTGCGCTCCAGCACTTCTGCATGTCTGCGGCGCAGAAACACCTGCTGCGGAGAGTCTGTGTGAGGACTGGCAGTGTTGCTTCAGTTTCTCATTCCAGAGACAAACCAGGTTGGTGGGATATTTGTCACCCTCCAGTTCTCTCTGTGCACGGTAAAATGGTTCGAGAAATGTCACTAAAAAGTCCAGCATGTCGGGGGAGACGCTGTCAGGCGCGCGCTGCGCGCCTGCTCTCTGGCTGAGTTGCCAATTTAGTGGCTGCGCTCAGTGCGCTGCGGTTTTCACCATCTAAATTCACTCTATTAATTATTTCCTCATCAATAAACTTACTGCCTTATATTCTTTACAAGCAGATTAAAACAATTTTATATTGTGTGCATTTTTATTTAGTTTTGTTTGTGCTGTATGATTAAAAAAACCACATCAAAGCCCGAGCCCGACCCGCGGCCCGCCAATCAAACGCAAAAATATGGCCCGAGCCCGACCCGAAGTCGGGTAGGGCTCGGGTAGGGTCGGGCTCGGGCAAAGAAACGACACCTCTAGTCCCTCGAAAGGAGTGAGACGGTCCAGCCCCAGCCGGCTCAGGAGACTGACCCCTTTGACCTGGAAAAGGTCTCTGGGCCGATCCCCGACCCCGCATTGGAACCCGAGGCACAACGAGAGAAGAGGACGGACGCGAGGACCCTCGTGAGGAGCCCGCACCCGTCCAAGTGCCAGCCGGTTGGCGATCACGTCTGTGAAGCCCCGCCAGCTGCTGCCTCGTACGAGACGCCTGAGCAGTACGGTCCAAGGCGTCTAGTGCCGCAGAGCCAAACAGTTCCCCCGGAACCACAGGTAGGTCCCGTAAGGTTCTCCTACAAGGCTCAGTGAGTGGCGACTGCGCCAGCCAGACCTGGCGGCGAGCACGCACCAGTGTGGAGAGTGTTCGGCCAACCTCTCTTGTCATCAAGGCAAAGGCCTGCAGAGATGCATCAACCAGACCTTGCGTGGGATGGTCCATCGGAACAGATTCCAAGGAGGATGACAGGGCCAGCATGAGATGGGAAAGAGAGTTCCCAATCCGGCCCATGCGGGCCCCAGAATCATAGGCCCTGCAGAGAAGGTCGTCAGTAATACGGCACTGAGGCCGCGGACAACGGGCATTGGGCCGCAAGGCCTCGTCAGGAGGGACGATAAGAGAGGCGATGCTCTGTTCCACCGCAGGCATCTGCCCCAGGCCAACCTTGGGTGCCTCCTGCATGGATGCCAGGACCCTGCCATCCCGTGTCGGACGTGAAAATGCCCTGGTGTCTGACCAGCAGGCATGTAGTTCCTGAACATACTCATCCGAGGGGGGAACCACAAGGGTCGCTTCCGACGTACGGCGCCTAAAAAACGCACTGGAAGCTGCAGGCTGGGCCGGAGGGACACTAATCTGCAGGCGGGCAAGAGCCGTTCGAATTGCAGCTGTCACGGACTCCTCTGTATTGTCCTGGGAGACAACGGAGTCAGACCTAGACGTCCCGGAGCCCTGCTCCGAAAGGTCCTCACGGAAGTGAGTGTCAGAGGCCGCCAATGAAAGAGCATCGTCGCCAGCGACTGATGCGTCATCCCGCTCGGGAGGGAGCGCCCTGTCCCGGCCATCATCAGTCTGAAAGGACTGGAGGAGGGCCTTCATGCGGGCCAGCTCGGCGGTGAGGTGATCCACTCTGGTGGACAACCTGTCCCTATCGGGCCGTCTGGCACGCTTCGCCGGCCGCGAAGGTGCAGCCACAGCAGGCCGTTTGTCCACCGCCTGACCCGGTGGCAACGTGCTACGTGGCGAAGCACACGCCCCGTCGGTAGGCTGCTCCAGCGCAGCCAACCGGTCCCGTCTAATCGACCAGGGCATGACGGCACAGTTGGGGCAAGCTTCAGCCGACAGCGCCTCCCGGAGATGCCCCACACCAAGACAGGCGGGACACAAGTCATGTCCGTCCTCGGGCTGAAGCGGCGTCAGACAGGACGAGCAACACAAATTTTGCAGCATCATGCTCGAAAAGCGTGAGCAGACAGCCACCAAGAGGAGTCAAGCACGAGCAGAAAGCGCCACTGGTGACTCCGTTAGCAGGGAGGAAAAACCAGACGTCACTGGTGAAGTCAGACAAATACAGAACCCAGTGCGAGCGTAAACGCCACTGGTGAGCTGAAATGACAAATAATAGACAACTCAGTGCGAGCGAAAACGCCACTGGTGAGTTGGATAATAATCAGGATAATTAATGAACTCAAACACGAGCAGTACACGCTACTGGTGAGTTGGATAATAATCAGGACAATTAATGAACTCAAACACGAGCAGTACACGCCACTGGTGAGCTGAATAAACTGTAAACAGAAAGGACTCCACCAAGCGAAAACGCCACAGGTGAGTCACACAAATAACAAAAGTTAAACACCACGCTAGCGAAAACGCCACAGGTGAGTCACATAAACAGAAGTCAAACACCACGCTAGCGAAAACGCTACAGGTGAGTCATATAAACAACAGAAGATTAACTCCACGCGGGCAGAAACGCCACCGCTGTGAGAGTAAAAAAGAGCAGAACTTACCAGTTGTCGTCGAAGCGACCGAAGAACCGGTAAAGATGAAAACCGCTCGTGCAGCCCTGGAGGGCGAGACTTACCCGCAACTCCGACCAGAGTTGGTCACGTGGCTACTAGCAACGAGTAGTTTTTCAGGAAGCAGTGTGGTTCACACCGAAGCAACAAGCTTCACACGACCACACGCTGTACTCAACAGATACAAACCTGCGCGCGAGAAGAATTAAGGGACTGGGCCCCGGATGTGACGTGCCTATATAGAGTCACGCGGGTCCCCGGCAGGTCACGGGGTGACGTTGTTGTTATTTGTACTCGACCTGCGCATGCGCAAGAATGTTCATTCGTGCTTGAAGCACCGCCCCTGGCGGTAAGGAGGGATGAAATAGAACTGGGCTTTTATACTCTTAGACAACTCATAGACAAGACGAGACAAATCACAAACACCTGGGGACAATTAACTAGAGACAATTAACTAGACACACAGAGCAGGACTGGGAAGACTAAAACCTGAAACATGAAGTAAACTAGGAAGACTGGAGGTTAAGCTAATAGAAAATAAACAGAGACTAAACTGAAGGTTTACAACTAAGAGACAGAACGGTTAACTAATAGTAAATAAACACAGAGACTAAATAGACAGAAACTGGAGGTTAACCTAAACACTAGAGGCTAAAACTAAAGGTGTAACTAAAAGCAAAACTGGGAAACTACCTGAAACATGAAGTACACTAGGATGACTGGAGGATACAACTAAGAGAAATAAAATCAAACTGGGAAACTACCTGAAACATGAAGTACACTAGGATGACTGGAGGATACAACTAAGAGTAATAAAATCAGGAGGGAAACTAATAAATTACAAGGGGAACAGACAGGAACAACAGACAAGAACAACAAATGTCCACTAGATGGTGCCATGGTACCATCCTTACAGTGGTGCCATGGTTCCATCCTCACAAAATGGTGTGGTCAATGGTGTCAAAAGCCTTTCTCAAATCAACAAACAGACCCATACAATACTGCTTATCATCTATTGCTGAAGTAACCTCTTCTATCAGTTCCATAAGAGCCAAACTTGTCGAATTATTTGATCTAAAACCATACTGACTATTACTCAAGATATTGTTTTTATCAAGAAACTTGTCCAATCTGGACACAAATAATTTTTCAAGGATTTTTGAAAACTGTGGCAACAAAGAAACAGGTCTATAATTATTAAATAAACATTTCTCCCCATTTTAAAAAAAGCAGTCATTCTCCAATGAGAGTTTAGGTTCCCTTTCAGTCTGGTCTCTCAGTGCAACATACTTTCTATGGAAATTGCGCCCCCGCGCGATTACCTGAAGGAATATACTCACGCCTTTACGGCTAGGGGCGTCATTGCCGCGCCAGAGGCCCCGCCCTCTGGGTACTTAAGCGGCTTGCGCCCCTCCATCTTTCTCTTTCTCCAATGAGAGTTTAGGGTTTGATTCCACCAGTATGCAGTCACATGTTGAAGTGTCCCTGAGTGAGACTCTGAACTCCTTATTCCCTGTGATATGCGTCACATCAGTGTATGAATGTCATCTAAACACTGAATATTCTCTATAGAGTGATTTACTCAGATTATCTCTGTATAGCTCTAGTAGAGTGCTGCGTGGATGGGTCAATGAGGACACAGATTGAGTTGTAAAGCACTTTGAGTATTTTTCATTCAAACTTCGGTTGAAGGTCAAGAGCTTCAGTTCTCCATCTGTTCCCCCAGGTGTCCTAGATGGCAACTCTCTGTTCCACACAGAGGGCTGTGGTAGCTTGGCAGTCTGTGGTCGTGCCAGGAAGGGTATCTGGCATGAAAATAATTACCAAGTCTTCGTGCAACTTAGTTCACTGTGGCAACCCCTGAAGAAGGGAGCCGCTGAAAGAAGAAGATTCCAAGAAACAGGAGTGGAGTAGGAAAAGGCCCTTTTGCCTAGTTCAGTCTGCACAGAGGGAACACTGCATGTAATAATAATGTCCTGAGAGTGCACGCTGTAGCTGCACTCATGCAGAGACATGAAGGACGAGATGGGAAGGCAAGTGCTTTAGGGTAAATTTCCACCAGCCCTCTTTAGTCCATTTTAATCGGACTCTGGTCTGTTTGCCTAGAAAGTCTGGTTCGTTTGGGGAGGTGTGAATGCACAACCAAAACTCTGATACAAACCAAAAATGCAAACTCTGGTCTGCCTAAAATAAGACCTTAGAGAGAGACCTAAGACCTATCCTTAGAGATAGGGTGAGAAGCTCAGTCATCCGGGAGGGACTCGGAGTAGAGCCGCTGCTTCTCCACATCGAGAGGAGCCAGTTGAGGTGGCTCGGGCATCTGGTTAGGATGCCTCCTGGACGCCTCCCTGGGGAGGTGTTCCGGGCATGTCCCACCGGGAGGAGGCCCAGAGGAAGACCCAGGACACGCTGGAGGGACTATGTTTCTCGGCTGGCCTGGGAACGCCTTGGGATTCCCCCAGAGGAGCTGCTCCATGTGGCTGGGGAGAGGGAAGTCTGGGCCTCCCTACTTAGGCTGCTACCCCCGCGACCCGACCCCGGATAAGCGGACGAAAATGGATGGATGGATGGATGGTCTGCCTAAATACCTAGGTCTCGGTTCAGTTGAAATGAACTGGAATGTGGTTTGACTGCATTGTGAATGCAAGCGGACTGGAGACCGCTCCAAAAGCAGGAAGTGGGCTAAAGCGTAGGACATTCTGTGTAAATACTAGGGGTGTAACGGTACGCTAAAATCAAATTTCGGTTCGGTTCAATTACAAGGAGGGCTCGGTTCGGTTTATTTTCGGTTTATTTTCGGTACAAAAAAAAAAGACAAAATAAAGACTTACAAAATGTTTTTTTTGAAAATATGCCAAAAATATGTTTGTATTGTATTGTAGTAATAAATAAAAGTGACCCATTTGGATGATATTTTAAATAAACAGCACTCTACAATAAATAAATTATATTAAAAATAATAAAAATCTTAATAAATACAATAACAGTCAGAACCAGAACAATAAGCAGCAACAGACTGTTTACAATCTAACTAATCAAGTTTTTGTCCAGTAGCAGCAGTGTGGCTGTATTTGTCCTCATTACTCACAACCTCTTCTTGGTGGGACAGGTCCTGGAACAGTTCAGAGTTCAGTTCAGTCATCACACACTTCTTAGCTGCAGCAGGTGATCTCTGGTGGATTTCCCTGAAGTGGAAGAGAGATGCTACCTCTGTAACTGGAAATACTGGAAATAAAACACAGAGGTAAAAAAAAACAAGTTAATAAGATTATGATTTTAAATAATAATAAATTATAAATAATTATAATAAAAGAACATTACCTCTTGAACGGTTGAATCTCTCACTCATCATCAGGGCAGGGCTTAAATCAGCTCCAGGACTTGTTGACAATCAGTTTTAGCTTTTTCATAAAGAGCTGAACTTTTTGACTTATGTGTTGACGTGATGAATGTCTCGTAGCAAGGATCACCTGCGTATGAAAAACATTCAGACTTAGATTCAGAGCTTTAAAAACTCATACAGTTTGTGTTATTGATCTGGACCGATCTAAATTACCTGATGAAGTTGTTTAAATGCAGCTGTGTTGTTAGCGCTGTTTCTGTAACAGCTGCTGTTTCTTGGTTCAAGTTCGGATGAAGTCGTTTCAAAAGAGTTCACGTTAGACGTGTGGGGGCCAAGACGGTGTAGTGGCTAGGGAATCAGACTTGGGATCTGAAGGACCCAGGTTCGAACCCCGGCCACGGCACACCTTGGGATGTCTATGAGTGCACATCTATTTTCCCCAGCTCCCCGGGCGCTGACCACGGCTGCTCACTGCACCACCTGGTGGTGGTTGGGTTAAATGCAGAGGCCAATTTCGTCTGTCAAGTATGGGAAACATACACAGATGACAAAAATGTGACATTTTTTTTTTTTATTTTTTTTTTACTACTGCAGAGCCAGTCTTGTGAAAACAACATCCACACACACAGCTTAGTGTGCTCGTCTTTTAACAAGAAAACCATAACGTTAACAAACAGGAGACCGCAGCGAGAAGCTAACGGCTAATGCTGCGCGTGCTACGCGATAATAGCTCCTTGCTGAAACGCGCCCAGGAAATTTTGTTCCGCAGCGCATATATTAACGTTCAACGAGTGAAAAAATAACCAAAACGGTACGGAGGTGGACCGAACCGAATGTGCTGTACCGAAACGGTTCGGTACACCCAGTACAACCGTTACATGCCTAGTAAATACAACCAAAACAAACATGCATTTTTCATATTTCATACGGAGCCGTCTCAGCCGCCTTGTGTGAAAAACAATATTCTCCAGAGGTTAGAGAAGTCAAGCATGTGATTGAGTGGGCACCGGTTCTAAACCCTCTGATTTAAATGTTTATCAAAAATGTTGGCGGGAAGGGTGAAGCAACCACAGCTGCCTCCACCTTCAATTTGCCCTACTCTGGACCCTTGAACAAAGCCCTTAACACCCCTTTGGCTGCCTCGGTCACCCTCCATAGTTGCCAAGTCCACTTATTATAAGTGACTTTGGGCTATTTTTTTTCTCCTACAGTCACTTATAAATTTAGTGAGTCGCACGTTGCAGGTTTTTGGGCTTATTTTGAACATTAAGTCGCTTTTGGGGCTTGTTTTTCTGTCAGAGTGAAAGCAAAATACAAGTGGTAGGCAGTTTGTCCCTTCACGCGCCCCTTCCACGGATGTTGCATCAAGGATGTGACGTTCAGGTGCAGTTTGTGCCACAGATATCATATAAAAGCTAGATCCCGCATTGCCCGGTCGCCTGCTCTACTCAGCGTAACCTGTTTGACAGGTGCAATCTGCATGTTTAATCAGTCATAGCTCGCTGAATACTAAACTCATTCTCACAATTTTTACCCCTGTATGTCTTAGGTGTACAGCCATTAAAGCTGAACACATGGTTTAGTGTATTTAAATATTCTTGGTGCGTTCAAAAAACGTTCAGTAGAAAAACCACTGGACTTTATTTGTAACAGAAGACGTTTCGTTCTTCAAATAAACCTTCTGTTACAGTTAACCTTCCTTCTGTTAACCGTCTTCTGTTACAAATAAAGTCCAGTCGTTTTTCTATTGAACGTTTTTTGAACTGATCATGTCCTGGATGACTGAGAATCTTCACCAGCATATTCTTGGTGAGTTAACATTAACACTAATAAAATATTCTTATGACAAGTTTTGCAAAACTCACATTCTATCTATCTATAACAAAAAAGTAATAATAATAATAATAATTTTATTTAAAAGAGCCTTTCAGGACACCCAAGGACACTTCACAGCAAACATATCACAGAGATTGTGTAAAAACAAACAACAAGCACAGTGCAGACACCAAGAGAATAAATTGAAATATAAAATACATAAAGAATATAAAACACAAAAGACTATAAATTACATTTAGTAAAGTTGAAGGATAAGCGAGTCTAAAGAGATGTGTTTTCAGAGCAGTCTTGAACAGAGAAAGGTCTATGAATTTTAATATTACATTTTTTATTTTATTTGTACGCATCCTTTATGATTGTCTGTTGTTGTTGTTGTCCATTGTTATCATCACTCTTTGTTGAAAATTCAGGTCTCTCTGATAAATATCTGGGTGTGCGGACGTGCAGAGGAGCGCTCCGTCATGGGTGAACCAACAAATCTTCAAACAATTCAAACAAGTTTTTGAACAATCTGCAAATAATTTTTTAAAAAAAGAAAAAAATTAAAACCTTTATTTGCCTGAGGAGAGTCTTTTTTCGTTGGCTCTGTGGAAGGTTGGAGCAATGGGATCCGTTCTTCTCTGTACATTCGGGTTTTTGTGCGTTGGCTGCCTGATGTGCTGGCGGCTGTCTTTTTTTTTTGAAGGGGCCGGTGTCCTGGTGGCTAGACGTCTGATTTTCTGCTGTGGAGCAGTGGGATCTGATGGTCTGCGGTGTCGGATCTGTGGATGGAGGCTGTGTTTGGTGACTGCCGTGTGAGGAGCTGGTGAACCTCGTGGCTGAGTCTCGGATTACGGCTGTTTGCTGGAGGTGGAGTGTGGAGGAGCCGGAGTCTGCTGAGGTGGAGGTCTGGACCTGCTCAGCTGGGGGCGTGTTTCTCCTGTTCGCAGCAGGTGGATCTATGTATTTTTTTGAGGAGATAACTGTCATTGTTGACACGGCCTCGTCATTTGGATTAGGAAACTCAATGCCATCAAGTGAAAGGTAAAGTGCAAAATGGCAGGAAAATCCAGATCTAAAAAACATGATCTGCTTGATCAAAGCCCCAATGACATTGATGAAATAAAAAGATCTCTCAACTTCATGAGCTCAGAACTTGCGAAGGTAACATCACAACAAGAACTCTTAATGAATCTGTTCGAGGAGATCAAACAACTAAAAATACAATCAAATTACAAAGACAAAAAAATTGCTGAACTAGAACAAAGGGTTGATGATCTTGAACAAAATTCAAGATTAGAAAATCTTGTGATAACTGGTTTGGAAATTAAAAATCGGAACTATTCAAAGGTTGTTGCAAATTAAGAAATAACTGAGAACTCAACACCAAAGGAACTGAGGACATTAGAAGAGCAAGTTGTGTCTTTTTTGCAGGACAAGGATATTGAAAAAGATCATGAGGACATTTCTATGTGTCACACCCTGTCCAGCAAGACTAAGAAATTTAAAGTGGTAGTTGTGGTCAAATTCATCAGTAGAAAAGCGAGAAATAAGGTAATCATGCAAGCAAAAAATTAAAGTGAACAAAAGTTTTCATAAATGAACATGTAACAAAGAGAAATGGGATCATTGCACGTGAAGCACGGCTGTTAAAAAAGCAAAAAATAATAATAGTATCAACATGGACGAGAAATGGAAAAAAATCTGGATTAAGGCAAAGGAAGCATCACAAGCTAAAATAATAAAAGACAATAAATGATTTGGAAATTCTTTAGATGAACATAGGAGATGACTAACTATAATAACAATATTTCTCACTAATATCTACAAAATAATAAGTCTGATGATCAAATACACTTAATCAATATGATGTACCATACCATACCATACCAGTTTATTTATAAAGCACTTAAAAATACAGCAACAGCCGTCCGAAGTGCTGTACAAGAATAAAAACAAGCACAAAACAATAAAAACAATCAATCTCAATCATATAAATATCGGTACATCACAAGTAAAATAATACAACACTAAAACAGAGATGTGAACTCATTCTGGTTTAAAAGCCAATGAAAACATATGTGTTTTTAAACGAGTTTTAAAAACAGATATTGATGGGGCCTGCCTGACCTTCAGTGGCAGCTCGTTCCACAATTTAGGAGCCAGAGCTGAAAATGCTCTGTCTCCTCTGGTCTTATAAAAGGTTTTTGGGACTGCTAAAAGCATCTGGTCAGCGGATCTGAGAGCACGTGATGGCACATAAAGTTGAAGCAGTTCAGACAGATAAGAGGGACTAAAACCGTTCAAAGACTTAAAAACAAACAATAAAACTTTAAAATGGATTCGAAACTGGACAGGAAGCCAATGAAGGGACATTAAAACTGGAGTGATGTGCTCACGTCTGCCTGTACCAGTCAAAAATCGTGCAGCAGCATTTTGTACCAGCTGCAACCGAGAAAGCGAGGCCTTATTTACTCCAATCAGAAGAGAGTTACAATAATCCAGGCGTGAAGTAATAAAAGCGTGGATTACGGTCTCTAAGTGGCGTCTAGAAAGGAGGGGCTTGATTTTTGACAGGCGCCTCAGATGAAAGAACGAGGACTTAACCATGCTGTTGATGTGACAGTCCAGTTTCAGGCAGGGGTCAATTTTCACTCCTAGATTTGTCACAATCGACTTTTCATATGGGGCCAAAGAGGAAAAATCAAAAGTGGTGGGACTGTCAGGAGCACTAGATCTAAAGACCATAACCTCGGTCTTTTTATCATTAAAATGAAGGAAATTAAGCGCCATCCACCCTCTAATGTCACCAAGACAGTCCAGAAGAGACTGCGTGGAGCCATTTTGTTTTACAGGAAAATAGACTTGACAGTCATCCGCATACAAATGAAACTGCACACCATGTTTCCTGAAAATAGAACCGAGTGGCAGAAGGTAAAGTGAGAAGAGCAGAGGACCAAGGATAGATCCCTGGGGTACACCCCAGGGGAGGGCAGCAGATGCAGAGGTAAAATTATCAATCTTCACACTGAAACTTCGATTTGAAAGGTAGGACCTAAACCACTGCAGAGCTGAGCCAGTGATGCCCACCCATTGCTCCAATCTGGCGATAAGAATTTCATGGTCGACTGTGTCAAAAGCAGCTGTTAAATCTAAAAGCACGATGAATCAGAATCTGAAATCTATAATGTTGAAGAGGTGATTGCCAATTTAAAAAAAGATAGATATCTATAAAAGATAGTAAATATTATAACGAAAAACAATTTAATGAAATTAACACGACAAATGGAAATATTTCTATTGTTCATTTAAATTGCAGAAGTATTAATGCAAATATATCAAAATTAACAGATTACCTAAAAAATTTAAATAAAACATTTGCAATAATAGCATTATCAGAAACATGGCTAAATGATGATAATATAAATAATGAAAATATTGAAGGTTATGAATTATTTCACATAAATAGAAAAATATAAAGAGGTGGAGGAGTAGCTATATTTAAAATGAAATAAAATGCAAATTTATTAGTGAAATGTTGACAACTGTAGATAATATAATGGAAATTATATCAATAGAAATAATAAACAAGAATGATAAAACCTCATAAGTTGTGTATATCGATCACCAGAATCTAATATAGAGTTTTTCACGGTTAAAATCACGGAGTTACTAGTAAAGAGTAGAAATAAGGGAGTTTTTTTGTATGGTGACTTCAATATTGATCTGGGAAACAAGACTGATTCAAATAACATCAGTACATTCATAAATTCAATGTATAGTATTAATTTATTTTCATTGATAACAAATCCAACAAGAATTGCAACACATAGCTCCACAATAATTGATAATATATTTACAAATATAACAGAAGACAATGTAATTAGTGGTATTTTGATGACTGATCTAAGTGATCATTTACCAGTTTTTATAATTTACAATAAAAATAATATGATTACAAAAACAACTATAGAGAAGAAAATAATAATAAACACATCAAGTAAAGCATTAAATAGACCAAAAAAGTATTAAATAGACCAAAAAAGTATCTAAAAAAACAAATTTGGAGTGATGTAAATGTTGAAGGTGTGAACAAAGCATATGATGAGTTTATGAACCTTTTGAATGTATTGTATAAGAAAAATTGTGTGCAAAAAAATTATACTAAGAAAAGTACTGTTGATCAACCTTGGATGACAACAGGATTAAAAAATGCATTAAAAAAAAGAACTATTTGTATTCTTTTTTTTTTAATATAGAACTCATGAGGCTGAAAACAAATACAAAAAGTACAAAAATAAATTGGTTGGAATTGTAAAAATAAAAAAAGAGGGAATATTATAGTGAACTACTGTACTAAAAAAACAAATGATGAAATGAATGCAACATGGCGAGTAATAAATAGTACAGTATTCTAAATAAACACAAAAATAAAACTAGCTTGTCATGGCGTTTTGTGAAAAGCGGTGATGAAATACATGATGACAATGAAATTGTTAATGAATTTAACAACTATTTTGTGAATGTGCGATCAAACCTTGCAAAAACAATTCCAAAAGTTGATAAAAATGTGAGCTACTTAATAAAAGGTCATAATAACACTGTTTCTACATTAAACTGATAAAGATGAAATAATGATGGTAACTCAAAACATTTCTGATAAAAGATCTAAGGACTGGTATGATATGGATATGTTGGTTGTAAAAGACATAATGTATCATGTTATCGAACCGTTTACATATATATGTAATTTGTCCTTTTTTACAGGTATTTTCCCTGACAATATGAAAGTAGCTAAGGTAGTCCCAATTTTTAAAAATGGTGATAAATGCACATTCAATAATTACAGACCAATATCTTTGTTGCCACAATTCTCTAAAATTCTTGAAAAATTATTTGTGATTAAATTAGACAAATTTCTTGAAGATCATAACATTTTAAGTGACAGTCAATATGGTTTTAGATCAAAAAATTCTATTTCCATGGCTCCTATGGATTTGACTGAACACATTTCCACAGCTGTTGATCAAAAACAACATTGTGTAAGTTTATTTGTGGATTTAAAAAAAAACTTTTGACACAGTTGATCACACCATTCCCCTCGAGAAGTTGAACAAATATGCTATTGGAGGACAGGCATTACAGCGGGTATCTAGCTACTTGGAGGACAGAAGGCAGTTCCCTTTCAGTTCGGTCTCTCGGTGCAACATACTTGCTATGGGAATTGCGCCCCCGCGCGATTACCTGAAGGAATACAATCATGCCTTTTACGGCAGGGGGCGTCACCCCGCGTCAGAGGTACCGCCTTTCAGGTACTTAAGCGACTGATGCCCCTCCATCTTTCTCTTTTTGCCCTTCACCTCGCTGAAACACCTGAACATTGCGGGACCTCTCTGTTGTTGCGTCGCTTGATTGAGGTGAGCTTGCTCCCTACACTGAGCGTACAAAGACAATTTTTCTGCGTACTGCTGGGCTGGCAAAAGCTAGTCGAGTATTATTCTACTTACCACAAAGTTTCTTCTCTCCCACAGCTTCGCTCGACGACGCTAACTGCGTCACAACCTTCTGCTAATCCACTAGCAGTCTACTAGTGATAGCAAGACGACGGAGAAGACGGCTTTGAACAAAGAAAAGAAGAAAAAAAGAACTTCTCATCTCCGGACATGGCTCCCGAGAAGGGAAAGCGGAGGAAAAGGAAGAAGAAAACCAGGACGACGAGTCCTCGCTCACGCCCATGCCCCAGTGGTTGCGGCTACTCCCTTTCGGCGACGGACACCCACGATGCCTGTCCTGTCTGCCTAGGGATCCTACACGCTAGGAAGGCACTGGAATCCCCCGACTCCTGCCCCCACTGTCATCGAATGATGGCCATAGTGAGGAAACGCCGCGCGGACACGCTGGCCAAGTCCATGGCGAGGACCTCGGCGATGAAGGTCGCACATCGCACTAACCTGCCTGCTCCAGAACCTGAGCCTGAAAACGTGGACCTGGAGTGCAATGGCTGGGTCAGGGAAGACAACGCGTCGGACTCCTCACTTGCCTGTCGAGGACGACGCCAGAAGGGTCCAACATAGACACCCAGTACGGTGACAAGGGAGAAATTGTTCATTTCTCCCAGAACCTGGCGCACAACCTTCTGGAACCGGACTTGTCGGTACATGCCCTGTTCGACCTGTGCCATAGAGCCGCTGACGCACTGCAGGTCACGTGGCCGGACCCCACGCCTCGCCAGCGGGCTACGAGGCTGGCAGGAAACTACTTTTACGCAAAGCAACCGACAACATCGCAGAAAATGCCAATTTCCCGGACTTTCTGACGGAAATCACACGCTCCTGGGCGGAACCCAGGGCTTCCATCATGCTGCCATTATCCCGACTCTTGGATGTTGCGGGAATGGAGACTCTGGGCCTTGCCAGCGCACCCCCGATTGAGGAGTCTCTGGTGGCTCATCTGGCCCCCACAGCCATGGGGATGAAACCAACGCTGCCCAACAAGGCCTGTCGCGCTTCGGAGAAACAACTCGAGAAGTGCTACAAGGCCCAAGGCCTCGCGGCTCGTGCAATGAATATGTCGAGCATGGTACAGTCCTACCTGGCGGAGAAACTACAGGAGATCCAGGTAACAAAGGATGAGACCGAGGCCATAGAGGAGGCCCGCCGTGTCTCTGACCTCGTGCTCAGCATGATGGGGACAGTAGCTATTTCCTAGGGCAAAGCAATGGCAGAAATAGTTGTCGCCCAATGCCATCTTTGGCTAACACTGTCGGACATCCCGGAAAACCAGAGGGCCACCTTCCTATAGCACCCGATCGAGCAGACAGGACTCTTTGGGAGAGTCCTGGAACGTGTCCAGACAAAACTGGAACCAGCATGCAAACAAGCGGATGCCCTCAGCGAGGGTTTGCCAAGGAAAAAGTTCGCCCCACCAACGGAAAACACGCGTGGTCTCCCACAAAAGAGACCCGTTGGGGACTGCGAGGCTTCATAGTACCGTCCGAGTGCTGCTTCGACCTCTTCCTACGAAAACCAGTTCCGGACCTGATGAACCAGGACGAACTGATAAATTTACAGGTTCGCCCGCCCACGAGGTACGGGAACTTAACCCTCTAATCCCAGTCTCTGCTCGTAGACAACCACGAGGAGCTGGTGACATGTGTGCATGCATTAAACATGACTCGCCTACGTATATGTAAACAAAACAGACACTGTTTCAAACATGTACAAAAATAAAAGTACCAATGCACAGTCTGCCTTGGTTCTTGACTCGAGTCCCATTTTTATAAAACCCAGACCTCATGGTCGAACTATGAACCACAGCAAGATACGCGAGATCCGTCGGAGACGGCCTGATCTCGCAATATCTTCTGTTGGGCCGAGCAACCTGCTTGAAAAAATGCGAGTGGGGTCAAAGGTCACCCCTTTCGACCTAAAACACGAGGAGCACAACATGCCGTCCAGGCTTAGCGCGCATGCGTAGGCATGCAAGGCGTGCCTACCAAATGATTAGGTCATGACAACAATACGTCATGGGCTCAAGTTGTAGTTCTCAAAGAGACCGCCTTGTTTCTCAGGGGTGTTGCATTCTAAGATCAACCTTGCACGCGCGCACGTGCTGAGGGATGAAGTTTCAACCATGTTGAAAAAGGAAGTGATTAGTTTGGTCTCAGGACGAAAACTGCGCTCCGGACACTACAGCAAGTACTTCCTGGTGCCCAAAAAGGACCGCTCCTTGAGACCGATTCTGGATTTCAGGACTCTCAATAAAATAATTAAAACCTTCAAGTTCAGGATGCTTACACTACGGCAAGTTCTCCAGTCTGTGAGACCAGGAGACTATGCATGTACAATGGATCTGAAAGATGCCTATTTCCACATAAGCGTGTGGAGGAGACATTGAAATTTCCTCCGTTTTGCATTCGAAGGTAACGCTTATGAATTCAAAGCCTTACCCTTCGGTTTAAAGACTGCTCCACGTACATTCACTAAATGTCTGGATGCAGCCCTGACCCCTCTTAGGAACCAAGGACTCAGGGTTTTGAATTACCTGGACGACCTGTTAATTCTGGCTGGAAGCAGAAAGAAGGCGCTGTCACACTCCCTTAAGGTGATCTCACACCTGGAGTCTCTCGGTTTTGTCATAAACCTACAGAAGAGCAATCTGACTCTGTCACGGGTTTCCGTATTTCTGGGTGTACAGATTGACACTGTCCAATACAGAGCATGGCTCTCGAAGGAAAGAGTCTCCTCCATTTGCCATTGCCTGGGAAGATTTAAACTGGACCAACGGGTCCCTGTGACAACCTACCAACACCTGTTGAGCCTCTTGGCGGCAGCCATTCCTTATGTGCCACGTGCATTATTGAAAATGCGGGCCATACAGGTATGGTTTAACAAACAAATACAACCCGCTCTGCCAAAACAAGCAGAAAAGATTAAAATAGACCCAGAGTGTCTAAAGGCCCTGGGACCTTGGAGAGACCCGTCCGTCTTCACGGAAGGGGTCTCACTGGGGAGGGTGTCGTCTCGTATAGTCATCACGACGGACGCCTCAAAAACAGGATGGGGAGCGATCTGCAGGAACCAGAATGCCCACGGCCTTTGGAACAAGCAGGAAGCCAAATTACATATCAACTTCTTGGAATTACTGGCCGTATTCCTGTCACTAAAATACTTCTTCAGTAAAGGTCTGGTTGCCGGACATCATATCCTGGTAAAATCAGATAACAGAGAAGGAGAGACGAGATCCCGGGCCCTCCTTGATCTGACACGGAAGATGCTCACGTGGTGTGCTCCAAGAGTTCTGTCACTTAGGGCAACTCATGTCCCTGGTGATCTGAATTATAGAGCGGATGCCCTCTCAAGAGGGCCTCTGTTGGCATCGGAATGGAGCCTAAACCCACGAATCGTGGAACAGGTATGGTCACGTTTCAGCAGAGCCTCTATGGACTTGTTCGCCTGCAGAGCTAGCTCACACTGTGACCTCTATTTCTCCCTGAAGGAGACAGATGCTCCATTGGGAATAGATGCTCTGGCACATGATTGGCCAGCAGGGGTGCTCTACTATGCTTTCCCACCTGCCCCTCTGATCGGGGCGACATTGGAACGGGTAAGGCGGCGAGCCCTCTCCTTGATCCTCATAGCTCCCAGATGGCCACAGAAACCGTGGTTCCCGGAGTTGAGCTCAATGTTGTCAGGGACACCATGGCAATTGCCTCCTCATAGGGACCTACTGACTCAGGCACGTGGACAACTTCTACACCCACGTCCAGGGTTGTGGCAACTTTCAGCCTGGCCTCTGAAAGGTACTGGCTGAAAGCCTAAGGCTTTGGTTGCTTTGTCCCGACATAAGCAGCAATAAAATTCACAAGGGTTTCCCTTGATGTTTATTTTTTCTGCCTGGGAGATGTAGAATGGAAAGGTTTCCCCTCTCCTTGTCTGATCTCCTACATCAGGATGGGCTCCACTTGTCAGTCGAGCCGTGAAAACAACAACAAAGGAGGAAAACATTGCTCCTCCTGCCCAAAAAGGGAAACAGGAGTCGATGAGTACTCAAACTACTGGAGCACGCTTGGGCTGTTTCTAGTTAGTGTTATATATATTAATAGGTCATGTGAGACATCATGTGAATGTCTCTCACATTTGGCCTTTCTTCCTCTTGGCATCTGCTCTCTGCATTCCTTGTAGTAAGCAGCTAAGAGATGCCCGTCCCTTAGGATGGAGGTTCTCACATGCATTTTGCTGAGCATTTCAAGGGCGTGAATGAATTACGTTCCCATAGCAAGTATGTTGCACCGAGAGACCGAACTGAAAGGGAACTGAAAGTTATGCACCATAACTCATGTTCCCTGAAGGAAGGGAACGAGGTGCAACATAGCTGGCCCTTTTCAATGCTGGAAGCTCGGTGAAGTGCAATTTCTGAGAAAGATGGAGGGGCATCAGTCGCTTAAGTACCTGAAAGGCGGTACCTCTGACGCGGGGTGACGTCCCCTGCCGTAAAAGGCGTGATTGTATTCCTTCAGGTAATCGCACGGGGGCGCAATTCCCACAGCAAGTATGTTGCACCTAGTTCCCTTCCTTCAGGGAACATGAGTTATGGTGCATAACTTTCAGTTTGTACAGATAGATAATACACGATCAAACCTCTGCAAAATCACATGTGGAGTTCCACAAGGCTCTATACTAGGACCTAAGCTGTTTATTTTGTGTGTAAATTATTTGGCAAAGGTGTCTGCCTTTCTGCGTTGTGTTCTTTTTGCTGATGATACCACCTTTTTTTTGTTTTGGTAGTGATTTGAAACAAATGTTTGAGTTGCTAAAAAAGGAGATTTTAAAATTACAAGTTATCATTAAACTTAGCCAAAACTAATTATGTTATTTAGCAATAAAAAACATATTTTTTCTATCACAATTGATGGTGTTGCGCTAAGTAGAGTGGGTGAGGTGAAGTTCTTGGGCGTAATTGTTGATGACAAACTGTTGTGGAAACAGCATACAAATTCTGTTAAAATTAAGTTATCTAAATCTATTTCAGTACTCTATAAACTAAAGGACTTGTTGAATGATAAAGCTTTTTATTTTTTGTATAATACAATTTTCGTTCCACATTTAATTTATTGTCTGGAGGTTTGGGGAAAAGACTGCAAAACTATACCAAACTATTTTTATTTTACAGAAAAGAGCGGTGAGAATTATTACAGCCTTACTCTCATCCATCAAGTATATTATTTAAACAACAGAAAGTACTGATGTTTTATGATTTGGTGGACTATAATATTTTGTTAGTAATGTATAGGGCTCATAAGAATATACTACCTTCAAATGTTCGAATGTATTTTGTTAAGAGAGAAAGCTGCTACAGTCTAAAGGAAACTGAAATTTTTGCAAAGCCAAGGTAAAGGACTAGTTTGAAGGGACGGTTTATTTTTGTACAGGAAGTGGAATTGTGGAATGATTTGGGAAATGATGTTAAAGATGTTAACTCTATGATTAAGTTAATTTTTTTAATCAAAACTAAACTGTTAACAACATACTAAACCTTTTAGTTAAGTGTTTAATATACTAATTATTTGCTGATTGTGAAAATGTACTCTTGCTCTGTTATTTATGGAAAATTATTGTTTTAATTGATTGCTTGAACTTGTTTATTTTTGAAAAAGGGGCAGACAAAATAAGATTTCTTCTTCTTTCTGCCACCTTTCATTTTATATATTCTTTCACAATTTATCATATTGTTTTTTTCTTTATCTTTTGGAT
This sequence comes from Garcialebias charrua, assembly GCA_038048925.1. Classification (NCBI taxonomy): domain Eukaryota; kingdom Metazoa; phylum Chordata; class Actinopteri; order Cyprinodontiformes; family Rivulidae; genus Garcialebias; species Garcialebias charrua. The sequence goes on along the minus strand of JBBPBX010014107.1, from coordinate 27,382 downwards.
TTTAATGTAAAATGAATAAATTAAAAAATACAAAAAAAAAACCAAACAAAATAAAAAAAAGAGTCCCAGAGGCTTAATGGGATTCATTTGTATAAATAACGGTTGAATTAATGTTACATATGCAAAATATATATATATTTTTTTTAGAATGTAAAAGTATGTTATTCAAAATGTTAAGCATAATATTGCTGTTTATATGTGCCATATTAAATGTATGTTTATACTGTTTAAAAACTTCCTCTGTTTTCACAATATGGTGGGTTGCCAGTTGTGCTTGTTTTGATGGAGCTGGTCGCTTGTTTCTATCGTGAGATCTGGCAACACTGCTCGAAGGCAGTCGTCTGCTTGTGGGCTGTAGAAGCTTGTGGTTGGTGGATGTGTCAGGAAAGACAATCTGGTGTAAAAACAGTAACTAAATATTTGTGCAAGTTTGCTGTCTGTCGTGATTCAAGAAGAAAGGAGCAGTTGAACAAAAAAGAAGAATAGGCTAAAATAACCAAATTAGTCAAACTGTATCCTCTTTCAGGAAGGGAAAGAATGAAGTGCCCACTGTAGTTTATCCATCTATCCATACATCATCTTTATCCACTTCTTCCTTTCTGGGTTGCAGGGGTCTCTAGGGCTCATATCCAGCAGTCACTGTGTGAGAGGCAGGGGACACCCTGGACAAGCTGCAAGTCCATCACAGGGACACAGAGACAAAAGACACAAACAACCATTCATTCTTTCACTCACAGCTATGGACAGTTGAGTTACCAATCAGCCTAACATGCACGTTTTTGATATGTGGGAGGAAGTCGGAGTACCTGGAGAAAACCCACACATTCATGGAGAGAACATACAAACTCCACCCAGAAGAGACCCCGGTCAGGATTCAATCCGGCAACCTTCTTGCTGAGCTGGCAGCTCTAGCGACTCTGCCACCTCCATTGTAGAGTTTGTTGATACAATTAATTACAATACTAAACCATTTCACCGACAGGCTCTCTGCACTCGCACACGAGAAGCTCCTTGATTAGTTTGGGATCGATGTTTATTTGGCCCAGATGACGTTAACTTCAGAGTGAACAAAAGAAAAAGCGTGAATGTGAATTTAAAAAAATAATACAATACAGCACTGTACAAAAGTGCACTATTTATGACTTTCATCTTCAGGATCATTTTCATTCCAACTTTAAGCACTTTATGTCAACATTTACTTGAATTTGAAGCAATAAAAAGAGAAAAAACTGTTGGTCTGTGTCCTGTATAAACAAGGCTGGCTCACCAGGACCACTGAGGCAGGCCTGATTAATATGCATGGCTGCAGGGGTGGACTTCACCCACTTTGAGCAGAAAACACTCGTCCAGCTCATGTAGAAAGGCAAAAGCTTTACCCAAAAACATCTAATATAATATCAGGAGAGGACATCCAGTTTTATCTTTTAGGTTTTACATGAGGTAAATACCCCACTAAATTAGAAAAATGTGTTATTTATTATAAGACCTAGTTTTATTTGAAGGAATGCATATTGCCTGCTACCAGAGCTTCAAACTAGTATAATCTGAGGGGACAGAGTTAGGACCACTTTTATGAATGATAATCAAGTCAAGGTCAAGTCAAGGTTCTTTATTGTCATTCTCACCAGTGGTACATGTGATGGAACAAAATTGTGTACATAGGGTCCCAGTTACATCCAACAAAAGTATAAATTGTAAAGAAAAACAGTAATAAGATCTAAGATATGAACTGAGGAATAAGCTAAACTAAAAATACACTTAGTACTAATAGTACAAAAACAATACGCTGAACAACAGCAGCACAAACTTGAGTCTGTGTGAGCAGATGAGCATGAATGAACACAGCAGCATGAAACAAATCAGCAGCATAAGATAAGCAGCATGTATCAGGTCTCTTGTAAATGAGTCCCGAGGCTCAATGGGAGTCACTTCTATAAATAAAGGTTGAATGAAAAAGCATGGATAGTCAGCAGCGGTATGCATAGTCATACGAGTTTGCAAGAATATGCATTGGAGATGTCTCTCACAAAAGCTTTACCCCATTATCTGTCACTTGGAATAAGTTATAGGCATTTTAATCCTGACAAAGTAGATTAGAGGTGGTGGCATCTTGAATTCAAGCAACTCGAAATGTCTATCAGTTGTTAATGTATATTCAGACTGCTTTCTCAAAAGTCAAAGTCAACTTTATTGTCAGAACTGCAATATGTACAGGACATACACAGGACCGAAATTGTGTTTCTCTCAGTCCCTCGGTGCAACAGTAACCATCTAAACACTAAACACTAAAACATTTAATAAACATAAGCATAAAATAGTAAAAGTGTAACACTGTCCTGAGTTTTTTCATAATAGTATAAAAGTATGAAAATTTACACCAACACTGAAACACCAAACACCCCTAAAACACCAAACACCCAATGAACATAAGCATAAAATGAAATAATAAAAGTGTAATACTGTCCTGAGTTTTTGCATAGTAGTATAAAAAGTATATCTATAAAATAAACTGAAGGTTCTAGCATTGACATTTGCAAAGAGTGGCACAGCAGCATATAAGTTAATGTACACAGTATATGTATGAGGTATTTGATGTTGGTATATAGGCAAAGTGGCATATGCAGTGAGGCACATAAGGCACATTTGGCATCCTTAGATAAGGCTAGTCAGAGAATGCTGTATATGTATCTGCAGTAGTGTAGATAAAAGTAGTGTAAATGTAAACAGTAGTAATAAATGTAAACTGTATTAATAAATGTAAACAGTGAATGTAAACAGTAGTATGACTATAGGCAGTAATGTAATACAAACATTAGTGCAAATATGAGAAGTAGTGCAAACTGAATGAGCACAGAAGTCTGTTGGAGTCAGTCTCCCCACCATCACAGACATTTACACCTCCAGATGCAGGAAAAGAGCCACCTGCATCATGAAAGACCTCACTCATCCAGCACACTCACTCTTTGCCCCACTCCCCTCAGGACGGAGGTTGAGGAGCATCAAGTGTAGAACCACTAGACTGAGGAACAGCTTCTACCCTGAGGCTGTTAGACTCATGAATAAATAAAAATAAAATAAAAAATAAACACTGCAAAATATCACATCATGCTGATGCTGATCTGTTTTCTTGTTGCTGTGTTCATCTGTGACCATCTGCTCATACAAACTCATGTTCGTGCTGCTGTTTATTCCCACTATATTAGGCTTAGTGTATTACTAGTTGATGTTTTTCTTAGTTAATTCTAGATGTTATTACTGTTTTTCTCTTGCATTTGTTGTTGGATGTAACTGGGACCCCGTGTACATAATCTCGTTTTCATCACATGTACCACATGCGGTGCAAATGACAATAAAGACTCTCTGACTCTGACAGTGAATAACCCGTTTGATGACACAGAGTCCAGTGTTAAAAACTTTGTGTTGAGTGGTAATGTGTGAGAAAGTTTTTTGTGTTAAGGCAGTTCAAATGGGAGGGGAGGCAGAGCAGGCAGAGTGTTTAGCATTCTGACTGCCTGATGAACAGAGCTGTCTCTCAGTCTGCTGGTTCGAGCCTGGAGACTCCTCAGTCTCCTCCCTGATGGCAGCAGTCTAAAGCGGCTGTGTAGTGGGTGTGTGGGATCACCTGCCATGCAGAGGGCTTTCCGAGTGAGGCGTTTGCTGTGTAAGTCCTGCAGTGAGGGCAAGGAGGTGCCGACGATCTTCTCAGCTGCTCTCACGATGCGCTGGAGGCTCTTGCGGCATGATGCAGTACATGCACCAAACCACACCGTGATGCAGCTGGTCAGGACACTTTCTATGGCACCCCTGTAGAAGGTGCACATGATGGGGGTTGAAGCTCCAGCCCTTTTCAGCTTGCGGAGAAAGTAGAGGCGCTGGTGAGCCTTCTTGGCCAGTGCTGCAGTGTTCCTGCTCCAGGACAGGTCCTTCGAGACGTGCACTCCCAGGAACTTGGTGCTGTCCACTCTCTCCACTGTGGTGCTGTTGATGGTCAGAGGGGCATGTTGTGCATCCCTCTTCCTGAAGTCCACGACAATCTCCTTTGTCTTCTCCACGTTGAGAGTGAGATTGTTGTGTCCGCACCACAAGGCCAAGCGGCTCACCTCGTTCCTGTAGTCCGTCTCATCGTTGTTGCTGATGAGACCTACCACTGTTGTGTCGTCCGCAAACTTGATGAAGTGGTTGGAGCTGTACGATGGTGTGCAGTCGTGTGTTAGCAGGGTGAATAGAAGGGGGCTCAGCACACATCCTTGTGGGGCCCCTGTGTTCAATGTGATGGTGCTAGATGTGTTACTCCCGATCCGTACTGTCTGTGGTCTCCCGGTCAGGAAGTCTAGCAGCCAGTTACACATTGAGGTGTTCAGCCCCAGACTGTCCAGTTTATGGATGAGCTGTTGGGGGATGATGGTGTTGAATGCCGAGCTGAAGTCGATGAACAGCATTCTAACATAAGAGTCCTTCGTGTCCAGATGTGTGAGAGCTGTGTGGAGGGCAGAGGAGATGGCATCGTCGGTTGAGCGATTAGGTCGGTATGCAAATTGGAAGGGATCCAGGGAGGCAGGGAGGACAGATGTGATGCTTTTCATGACTAGCCGTTCAAAGCACTTCATCAGGATGGGGGTGAGTGCTACTGGGCGATAGTCATTGAGGCATGCGGGCGTTGCCTTCTTTGGGACAGGGATGATGGTGGTGGCTTTGAAACAGGTGGGGACGATGGCCTGGCTTAGTGAGATGTTAAAGATGTCCGTGAAGACCGCTGCGAGTTCCCCTGCACAGTCCTTCAGCACACGACCAGGTATGTTGTCAGGACCAGAGGCCTTCCGGGCATTAATCTTGATAAATGATCGCCTTACGCTGTCTGAGGACAGCGCCAGCACCTGGCCATCAGGAGAGGGGGGGAGTTTATGTGCAGGTGTGCTGTTACTTGCCTCAAACCGAGCAAAGAACTCATTCAGTTCATTCAGCGTAGAGGTTGAGCTGTCACAGGTCTTTTATTCTGAAGGTTTCATCTAAATCAGTCCAGTGGTTCATAAGCTATTTTGCTAAAAGACATTGTTGACAGTAATAGTTAATACAGTACTGTGCTTTTAAGTAAATGTGTGCAATGAATTGCGATATCTGTGAAAATGACCGAGGCAAAGCCAATTTTGTGTCGGCTAATGTTGATCTGTGGCAGCCATCTTAAATGGGGCTGACACAAAATATGTGTTGGGGACAATGCTCAGCTAAAACTACATCGCATTTCAGCACATTACGACAAGAAGGTTAGAAAAAAAACTGAACAAGTACAGCTTGTATAGAAGAGATGCAGGATTTTTATTTTTTTTATCTCATTTTTAACTAAAATCAAAACTGGCAACATGACTGAGGTTTGAGAAGTTTCATCTGAATAAATCATGACTTCTGGAAAATCCTTTGGATAGATGAGACCAAAGTAAAGCTGTAGTTAAACTGATGCCTGCAAACATCAACTAACCTGGAGCAAAATTAAAACAGAGTGGACGCATTTTTACAACAACCTGATTTTGACAATGTTTCAACAGCCTCTAAAAACTAAAGCCGAATGTTGTGCTTGCACATAACTGTATGTTCATGTGTTCGTCCATCTATTTGCAAACTATCTCATGAACTACTGCACAGATCTGTGTAGAATTCAAAAAGGAATCATTAAAGGTATTGTGTCAATATACTAAAACATAGACCTCTTTAGAAAGAGGAGCTACTCAGCTTTGATTTTGTTGTACACAGATGCTTCGAATAATTAATATACAAAGGAAATTTTTTAATAGACGTAACTCTGCAGTGCGTCACAGTTTTCGTTTGGAAAAAGGAGGGGTCAAACGCCAACGCATTTTTATGACGCAATGTATTGAACGCACATTGTAAATAACAATGGCAGAGAATTTAGAAACCGAGGAATTAAGCAATTTAAGTGAAGATTTGAGCGATTTGTCTTCAGTTTGGGAAGCCAAAGTTAGTTCGAGTGATGAACAAGAAACTGCTGGTTATAATGTAGGTCTGCAGCCGTATTTATTTGAGCCTTACTGTTCAGGGAGCGAGGGAGACTCCGAGATTTCAGAGGAGGTAGGTTTTGAGTGTGAAAGGAATGGAACCCGATCTTAGTCAAAACAGCTTCATTTTGTCTGGGTGGCTCCGCGCCATCCATCCATCCATCCATCCATCCATCCATCCATCCATCTATCCATCGTGACCAGAGCCGCTAGCTCTCCAGCTTTGCTCCCCCTGAACCAGCTGAGTGAAGCGACTGAACTTCTTGTCCCTACGTCACAGGACGTCGCATGCAGAAGTACCAGGATTTCCCGTGACGAAACACGGCGCCAAGTTTAAAATCACTTTGAAACAAATTTTCATAGATTTATCATTTTGCTTGTAAAAACGAACATAGTTGAATGATACAACATATATACTGCATGTTGTGCCACTTTATGCATAGTTCCAAGTCCAACATCATGTTACAATACCTTTAAAAGCACGTGTATCATCCCATGTCAAGATGGCTGCCTCAGCAAATCATATCTGTAACTGAGTCATTTTTACACATTCTCAGCTAAAGTTTGATGTGGTAGTAGCTGAGAGTCACTCACAGCAGATACTGTGTGTCATCTCATATATCATGACTTGACACAAAATTAGATTTTTAAGATTTTGACCAAAAAGATTTTAATCTCAGATTATTCTAATCTTAAAACTGTCATGAAAGACATCAGTTACTGTACATTCATTCCTTCAACAAACGCCAAAACTTTAATTCCTGTATTTATTTTGCTGTTTTTTGTTGATATATGATCCTATGAATTATACAATTGTCCTAGTTTTTTTCCCCCCATATTGTACCCTAAGGGAAGAACTGCAATTATGTTGTTTGTATTATTGGTCCTTTTTAAACCCTGATACTAAAAGTGAGCATTTCTGCCTTTAAATTCTGACTGTGGTGTTGCTAGAGCTGGACAGTGTCTCACCTCATTGTGTCTCTTTTCTAACAGACAGTGAAGGTCCAGGGCAATGACATCTCACACAGACTACAGATCTCTAGAGTCAGCAAGAAGGATGAAGGACTGTACGAGTGCCGGGTGACACGAGCTAACTATGGAGATATTGTGGAGTACAAAGCCCAAGCGTGGCTGAAGATTAATGCCACAGCCAGGCCTCTATGGCCATTTCCTCCTGCAAAGAAGAGCTCCCCACTGCACCTGACAGACAAAAAGCCCAGAAAGTCAAGCTCAACTCTGGGCCAGGACAACAATTCAGACCAGAGGGTGGCCTCCACATCCATCTCTCACACAACCTCCAACACAGCTAAACACAGCCCTGGCTCAGGTAAGTCCCTGGGGAGGACTGGAGACTACCTCATGCTTTCTGTAATGGTTTGGTGTTGTCAGGAATGAATGTTACACAAATAAAATATGTGAAATAAAAAAAGAAGAAAAGCGTTAAATGTGACGTGATGTTCAAAACTGGTGCTCAAGCACCCCTAAATTTTAACTCAGCATCTCTGAAAAATAAGTTATATTTTATTTTTATTATTTTTAGACGGCCGTGTGTTTTGTGTTCTGTTTATTGTATCTATGATGTAATGCAATAACATTAACAAATTTACAGATCATTGTAATTCTTGATTTATTTACATAAATAAAACATAAATACATTTAAAAAAATCCTTCCTTGCTCTGCAAGAGGTGGCAGCCCAAAAAAAAAAATCTTCCTTCTCCCTGCTCCGCTCTCTGTGTGTCTGAAGCTCCTCGGGTACTCATCTCCCGAACGTAAATTAAGATTATGGATCTGGTATCATGGACGATCAACTCTATTGACAGATTTTTTTCAACAAAACGACAAAGCCCGGGGGAACCGGCGTGTCCAGCTCAGACACACATTGGGGAATAAGTCATGGTCTCATGGGGAGTGTGGCAGGTGATGTTTCTCTCAGTCCTGTCTCAGGAGGATGTTGACGACGTTTACATAATTGGATTTATGATAGCAGGGACTCTACTTTTTGGTATTGGAGAGGCTTTGTTCTATCAGAACTTGAAGAAGGCATTGGCAGCAGTTTCAGCCATGACAAAGCTTCCGAGCCAGTGTGAAGGTTTGATCCGTGCTGTGACCTTGCAAAATCAGTTGATTTACGAGCTAAACCATAAGGTGGAGGCGTTTTATGAGAATCGCAGGCCACCTGCGGCTTCTGGGACTCGTCAACGTGGTGGGTTCAACCTTGTGGGAAGACTCATAGCATGGATCAGTGGAATGGATTCCTACAATTAGGCCATTTTGGAAACAGATCATCCAGATGGACTCAAGGCTGAAGGAAAAAATCTGTCTGCCTGAAGAAAATCAGCAATAAAGCTTATCTGA
>JBBPBX010014107.1:0-18968 GCA_038048925.1 Garcialebias charrua | reverse complement strand
GGGGGGAGCTGCCGAGGACGGCCAGAGGCGAATCCAGAGTCCTGAAATGATGACAGAATGTTTATTCAGCTGGGCTCCTCTGAAAAGTCTGTGGAATTCCTCAGTAGAAGGGTTGGGAGTGAGTGTCAGGTTTACAAAACTTCTCCAGGCGTGTTGAGATAAGACGGCCTGTCAAGGCCAGTCAAGGAGCCGAATTTCAGATAAACACGATTGTTTTGGGGACAGGCAAAACTTTAATGACATCTACCTTCAGTCTGTGTCGGTCCACTCGCTTCCGAAATGTCTAAATTAAAATGACTAAACCAATGGAACGTGCATGAGAAAATCCCAGAGATCTAATCCATTCAGCCAAAAGTCTGGTTTCTCGAGACATGAACCAAGCCATCATGTAAGGCAGGCAGCCTGACCAGGTTCAGATTAGCCGCCGGCGTCTTCTTTGTTTGTTGATAGACCAGGAACCATCCAAATCCAAAAAGTAGGAACCAGTTGTCACAAATCCAATTAAATATGCGTCCTTAAGATCCACAGATGACAGCAGAGATAGACACGTCATCAAGTCTTCCAAGTCGATGAGCTATCCAGCTGTGTGCATGCTAGCAGGGCAAATCGGCTCGCCTACAGCCTGTCTACTTTTTGAAGAAATGTTATCAGTTGTGTTGAGGGACCAACTGACCAAATCCAAGTCCATAGTTATGATTTGGAAGATTTTGTAGAAGAGAGGCTCTCAGACAGTTTCACAGACAAGACAAAGCAAAAGCAAAGCGGAGACCGAGAAGAGACGTCCCACCCTTTAGAAGAGCAAGTGTTGAAGTTGGTGAATCCAGGGAACAGGCATGAAATCATAACAAGAAAATCAGGTGTGGGCTTGGAAGAAACGCTGGACATCTACTGACAAAAGTGTTTGATAATCTGGCAAAGACTTTGCGTGCACAGAGCTGTAATATAAAGCGGGCAACAAGTGATGAACATGAGCGTGACTGCGTTGGAGAAGTGGGCGTGACAGGTGACAGAAAAGCAGAGATCATGACGCATGCTGTAATATCCACACAATACTTTAAAACACGCAAATTATTATTTATGTTTTTACATCATTAAGTTTCCCAGCTTCACCATTAAGTATCATCAATGGGCTTAGGTAGTCAAATTTCTTCGATCCCCACTGATGTCTGACCATATGCTCCAATCCTTCATGGCCAATTTCATTTCAGGGACAGAGAGTCCTGTATCAGCCATCAGCCTGTTGATGTAGGATGTTGCTGGTTGTCCTTTCCCCCGTAACGATGTGCTGGTTCCCAGAATAAAACAAAACTGACACATTCCTTCTTGGCTCTATAACAAGCATCCTGGTTCACTTTATTCCATGTCAACCACAGCTTCACACACAATCACTCCTCTTTGTGTATGTGACAAACACATTTTAATGCCTTACTATTTATTTTGGTGCATCTCAGACTCACATTCCAATAAATTCCTGTTTTTTCTGCATCTAGACATAATCTTTGGTTGTGCAGAGAGGAGAATCCACATGCAGGACATATCTACATATATTATGCATATTTAAATGGAGGCATCCATTGGAAGAAAAGTCTTAGATTAGGGCAGATCCACGGTCATCCAGATGTATGAAACAAAGGTGTATAGAAACATGTGTGCACACGGTTTATGAATCTGATTACTGTTTGCATTGAGTTTTCTCATTTTGTTCCTACGTCTACTTTCAATATGAAAGCAGCACACTCTTTTAGACATGAGACCTCTGATGTTGTTTGAAGCTTTATGGTCCATGGGAGTTTTTTTTTTCTATCCTGAATTCTACCTATGACACCTGTGTTACCGTTTGACAAGTGTACTGTCCCATGCCAAACATGCCCACCAGCCACTGTGGTCATGCCTGGCATGTGCCTGACTTTTTATGCTGGGATTGAGAGCTGACGTGGGGCTTTGCCTACCTGCCTCACCAGATCAGTAAATGAAAAATAAGTGTGTGTTTTCACCATCAGCAGAATGTGCATTCATTCATTCAACCTTTATATATACAGGCTAGCCTCATTGAGCCACAAGGACTCATTTACAAGAGGGACCTGTTCCCTGTGCAACAAGAAGTTGGTAATATGCTGGTGAAGATTCTCAGTCATCCAGGACATGATAAATCAAAAAAAGCGTTCAATACAGAAACAACTGGACTTTATTTGTAACAGAAGACGTTTCGCCCTTCATTTTTCACCCTTCAAGAAGTTGGTAAGGATTTTTGGTTTGAGGCAGCATGTACACAACAATGAGCAGGTCAGTGTGTGTGTCTACCCTACACTGAGGGTTCTTGTGTTTTTAGAAAAAGCAAGTTGTCCTATTATTTTAGGTACTATAGGTGGCACTAGGCACAACATTAGAGCATGGGCACCAGTGACCCCCATGACCAGAAAGAAAGAACAGGGTAAAGATAACGGATGGATGGATGGATGGATCGATGGATTGATTTTAGGGACTTGATGCCTAATTTGCACAGAAACACATTTACAAAACTCTTATGTCCATAAATTGTGGAGTTTTCAGAAACATCCAGCCCTGAATGCCCAGATAGCAGACAGTTTATTTTTTATCTCATGACCAAACTGTAAAATTCTGACTTTCTGGTGGGACAAAATGGTCTGGAGTCATTGTTGTTTTTGAAACCATTGGTAATTTTTTTTCTCAATGATTATGCCTCAATCACAAACCTTGATTGGTTTTTAAATGAATTCTCAACCATTGGATTTTCACAAACCAATACCATCCATTGAGTTGATGATAATAACATGTTTTTAAATATTTTGTTGGTTGTTACATCAAGTGTTCCTAAAATTGGAGTTCAGGAAACAGCCACCACCACACCTAATGATTTCTTTTTTGTTTTAATTTTAAAGATTTTCTTTCTTAGAGATAAAAAGCCAGTCTTTTATTGCTGGTCAGACCATTCACACACAGTCAGCTGTGATATCTTTGTGCTCCCTGCAGCCAAATGCAGGCACTCATTACTGTCCACTGAATGGAGGGAAACAGATGAATAATCCCTGAGGCTGCAGTCACAGATTATGAAGCAGCCAAATGATGCTGACATGTGTGTTGCAGTGAGTCCACTGTGCAGTGTGTGTGACAAAGATAAATGCTTCTCCGTGGCAGTTCAAGGCCTTCTCTGAGCAGCAGACTGAGGGCGACAGAGTTCTGTTACTGCTGCATGCAGTGCAATAACAGGTAAATGGCCTGAGAGGAAATTAAACCTTGGAGAGTGCACACATATTTCCTTTTCCACATTGCTGCACCTGTAAACAATAAGACATACTGTACTGTGTTCCAGATGGGGCGGTGGGTAGTTTGTGGCTGGTAGAGTGGATTGTTCACCGTTACTTCCCAGCAGTGTGTCACATGCTGTTAGATCACAACTTATCCTCCATCGTTTTTGGCACGGTTGTTCTCCCAATGCGCAGAGGTGATCCCATCTGAATACAGAAAAAAGGAAAGAAAACGACCCCCAAGCCAGACTTTTTCCACCCCCAAGGACAACCTGGCTCACAAATAGAAGAACAAACAAATGTGGATTTAACTTATTGGCATAAGCACTCATTCATTGTGAACAGAAAGAAAACTGACCTTGTAATAAAAAGAAACAAGAAGAAGCACAGTGACTCATCTCTCAAACAGGAGAAGATCAACTAAACTCTGCTTCATTATGACCTGCATGAAATTACATATTATTCATTGGCTGTCAGACAGACAGCTCCTTCTAATGCATACCCAGTATCTGTTATTTATTTGTCCTTTTGGCACATTTGTGTTTTTAACTAGTCCTTTTAATTTCATCTTTGGTTGTCACTCAGGTTTCCAATCCTACATCTAAATTTTGCTGGCCCTTCTAACACAAATCAGTTTTTTACTTGCCTTTTTATTTTGATATTTGAAGTCCTTCTTACCCTGTAAATGTCGTTCAATGGTCTCTCTAACTATATTTCCTTTTTACTGCTCCATACTATGCTATATCTGGTGTTCACTAATTCTCCTACTCCAACATCTGGTTTTTACTGGTCCTTTTACACCCATATCAGGCTGGTCTTTTTACTTTCATATCAGGGTTTCACTGCTCATTCACTTTTTTATGTCGTTTTTTAATGTTTTTTTCTTATACAGCCATTAGGGAGCACAAGACAGTGTATCTCTGGTAAAACACTTGACTAAACAAACATGGAACTTTCTTCAAACTACACCATATCAGATTGGTGAAGGTCTAAGCTAACAAGACCACCACCGGTGATGTAGACAAACAGGGTGCCAGCAGAAATTGTGTTACTGTTAGTTGAAGACCGGGAGGAAGAAAACATGTCAGGAGACAGAGGGAGGTAAAAGAAAATCAATAGTGTAGCAATGTGGTTGGCAAACCTAAACATGGGTACAATGATAAAATTAGAGAGCTGGCTGTCATGATTCAGAGAAGGAAGGTAGATGTTTATGTGTCCAAGAGACCAAGTGGAAGGGTAGCAAGGATCACAGCATTGGAGCAGGTTCCCTTATCAGTCAGATTCACTGCGGTGCAACACATGACTATGGGAATTGCGCCTCCGCGCGGTTCAACTAAAGCAATACAATCACGCCTTTTAAAGCAAGTGGGCGTCAGCGTCACCAGGGGCCCGCCCCCTCTGGTATAAAAGGCGCTGACAACCTTCGTTCATACTCTTTTGCCCTTCACCTCGCTTCACACCTGAACTTCGCAGGACTCTGTATGACTGGATCGCTCGACTGAAGGTGAGCTCGCTCCCTGCCCAGAGTGTCACAGACATCCCTGCAAAGACTTTGTTATCCTATCCTAGTGCCGTCGACTTCAACTTCGACATTTTCTGCTGTTTCGTCGCCCAGTTTGGTGGGACGTTAACTGCGCCACACGCTACCTGCTAAGTTAATGGACCTAACAGGTTAGCCACAATGAACAACGCAACGAGAGGATTAAACGTTTTTCTGTTGTTTCGTCACCCAATTTAGCGGGACGCTACCTGTGCCTTACGCTACCTGCTAAGCTAACGGAGCTAACAAGTTAGCCACCATGAACAACGCAACGAAAGGATTTCTTCAAACCACGTTTAGCGATGACTAACTGGTTTCAACTCAACGTCTCTTCTCGGCCATGGCTTCAGAGAAGAGCAAGAGGAAATCGAAGAACTCCAACAAGACGAGCAAGCCAGCGAGCCCCGGCTTCTGACCCTACCCCAGCGGATGTGGCTATTTCATCTCAGCAACGGACACCTACGAGGCCTGTCCATTCGGCCTAGGAATGGTCCATGCAAAGACAACTTTGGACTCCCCCGAATTTTGCCCTCACTGCAACCAGCTGCATGAGGCAGCGAGACGAAGGCGCGTGGACTTCATGGCCAAGGCCATGGGCAGTTCCTCCGCGGCACGAGAACCGCTCCTCACAGAGGCTCTCACTCCCACAGCGGAGTTGGAGATAGATGAGATGGAGGACAGCGGCGCTGGGACCTGGGATGAGACAATGGATGTTGTTACCCCCGTGGGGGACTCCACAGTAGAGTTTGACATGAGGGACTTGTTGCGAGCCGACAAGCTCTCGCTAACAGCCACAGGCGAGATATAGGACGACGAGGCGGACAATGAGGAGGACGGAGAAGACGAGTACTTCTCCCAGAGCCCAGTGGCATGTCATCCAAAGATAGACATGTCCACGCCCGCTCTGTTCGAGTTGTGCCACAGAGCCACATACACTTTGAAGGTAACTTGGCCAGAATCCCCCCTCGACAACAAGTAATGAGTTTGGTGGGAAACTTATTTTACGCCAAGCAGCAGTCGGCCACGAGGCACAGGATTCCCATTTTTACTGACTTCCAGACAGAGCTGATGCGCACCTGGGCTGAACCCAGGGCCTCCTTGACATTAACTCTCTCCCAGTTTCTGGACATGGACGGAATGGAGGTGGCGGGCATGGCCCACATTCCTCAGATGGAGGAGAATTTGGTAGCTCATTTGGCCCCCCGGACGTCAAACTCCAAACCCACTCTGTCCAGCAAGGCCTGCCATGTGTCTGCCTCGCAGCTCGAGAAGAGCTACCAAGCACAGGGCCTCGCTGTACGTGCCATGAACGCCTCTGCAATGATGCAGGCCTACCTGGCTGAAAAGCCGCAGGAGCTCCAGCAGACCTCCAACAAAAGAAAAGTGGCCGAGGTTCTGGACGAGGCCTGCAAGGCAACAGACTTTGTCCTCACCCTCATGGGAACTGCAGCCATCTCTCAGGGAAAAGCTTTGACCGAGACAGTGATCGCTCAGCGTCATTTATGGTTGACACTGATAGACCTTCCAGAGGACTAGCGCGTCCCGTTTCTCCACCATCCTATCTAGCCCACAGGCCTGTTCGGCGGGACGTTGGAGTGGACCCAGAGCAGGCTTGATCAGCGGAGGAAACAAGAAGAAGCCCTGCGTGAGGGGATGCCTAGAAAACATTTTGTGCAACCCAGAGAATCGAGCGGGCACAGGGGCCAACAGCAGCGACACCACTCCGCCACGCTTCGACCAGCTCAGAAAAGGCCAATCCTCGAGAGGGAGCAACGGCCAAAACCCGCCTCAGAGCCTCCTCAGGCGGGCCAGGCCTGGTCGAAGAAGAGGTTTGTACCACGTCAGGCAGGAACACCACAGTCCTCATCAGCGAACCGTGACAGGAAGCAGGTCAGCCTGAGCCAGAACTGCTTCACCACCATTCAGGTGTTTCCATCGAAAGGGAAAAGAGGAAAGCCAAACTTTTAATACCAGATTTTGTGCTAAAGAACCCACGATTAACTGGTCTAGAAGATGTAAACACACAAAAGCATTCAAATGTTTGTGTAATAAAGAAAAATTGTAGTTTGAGTACGACAATAAAGTCTCAGAAAACCCAAAATATTCTGTGTCCCGTCTTAGCATTAGAGGGGAAAACAAAGCACCTTTTTATGCAAAATGTGTCCATAAGGAGACAAGGGGACCTGTTCACATACCCGGTTACCCCTGCTCTGATAATACACAGTCTCTCAGGAGACACAATGAGCCCCTGCAGGGGGTCAGAGACCTGTCTGCCCCAGACAGACTCTCTGACCCCTGCAATGGGACAGACAGGCCGGCTAAAGAGCAGGCGGGGGAGGGGGGCACTCTTTTGCCGCCCTCCCCCCTCACACGCAAGGTAAACATGCCCTCCAGGCTGACAGCACGTGCTGTAGCATGGGAGGCTTGCAGCCCATATCCCTGGGTTATGTCAACCATAACTCATGGGTACAAGCTGCAATTTTTCAAACAACCACCACTCTTCCTGGGAGTGGTGAAGTCAGCCATAACCCTATCTCGCGCTCATGTTCTGAGGGAGGAAATTTGCTCCATGATGCAGAATGGTACAATCAGGACAGTTCCTGCTCACAATGTAAACAGAGGTTACTTCGGCAAGTAATTCATCATTCCAAAGCGAGGGAGAGGTATGAGGTCGATTTTGGATCTGAGATGTTTAAACAAAAGGATACGCACGTTCAAGTTTACCATGTTGACCCTGAGACAGGTAATCTACTCAGTACGCCCGAGAGATTACTTTTGTAGTGTGGACTCAAAAGATTCTTTTTTCTACATCAGCATCCGGCGCACACACAGGAAATTCCTATGTTTCGCCTTCGAGAACGCCACATACGAGTTCCAGGCCCTCCCTTTTGGCCTTAAAACTGCACCTAGGACATTCACGAAATGCCTGGAGGTAGCCCTGGCACCCATGAGGAGCCAGGGCATCAGAGTGTTGAATTATCTGGATGACTTGTTACTCCTAGGAGACAGCAAAGTCCAGGGTAAAGTACACACAGACATGGTAATGTCTCACCTGAAATCACTAGGTTTTGTCATAAACCTGGAGAAGAGCAGTTTGTCTCCATCTCAGATTTCTGTTTTTCTGGGAGTAGAATTGAACTCCATTCTGTATAGGGTGAGGCTCTTAGAGGCATGGGTGGCAACCCTACAGCTCTGTTTAGCGTGTTTTCAGCTGGGCAAGATGGTGTCTCTCAAATTTTGCCAATGTTTGTTGGACCTACAAGCAGCAGGAATCGTTTGCATTCCTCTGGCCCTATTACATATGTGGCCTCTTCAGATTTGGGTCAACAAGCAACTAGAGCTCGACCCCTCTCATCAAATGAAAGGTATGAAAGTCAGCTCAGAGTGCGTAAAGGCCTTACAGCCATGGAAGAACCCCACAGTGTTCAGCTCAGGAGTCACACTGGGAAGGGTATTGTCCCAGGTCCTGGTGACGACAGATGCGTCCAAAATAGGGTGCTCTGCATGGAGCAGTACGCCCGTGAGGTCTGGACCCAGCAGGAAGCCTAGCTCCACATACATTTTCTGGAGCTCTCAGCAATGTTTCTGTCACTGAAACATTTTTACAGGAAAGATCTGATCAAACACCAGCACGTCCTGATAAAATCCAAAGAACAGGTGCACTGTGGCCTATATCAACAGGGAAGGAGGAACACGGTCCCAACCCCTCCTGATGCTGATACAGAAGTTGTTCACATAATGCAACTCCCGGATCTTGTCACTGAGTGCAACTCACGTGCCAGGGGAGCTAAACCACGGAGCAGACGCTCTGTCAAGGGGAGCCCCCCTCCCCTCAGAATGACGCCTGAACCCACGTACCTTGGACCAGATCTGGGCACGATATGGGAGGGCAGACGTAGATCTGTTCTCCTATAGCGACAACACTCACTGCGCTCTGTACCATTCCATACGGGACGTGAACCCACCATTGGGGATGGGCGCCCTGATGTACAGCTGGCTAGCAGGGAGATGGTATTACGCGTTCCCCCATCCCTTTGATTCAAGTGATGCTGGAGCGTTTATGCAGGGGAGCTCTCTCTCTAATAATGGTAAACCCCAGGTGGCCACAGAAAGCATGGTTTGCAGGTGATCTCACTCCTGGCAGGAACACCTTGGCAGCTGCCCCCCCACAAGGACCTGTTGATCCAGGCCCACGGGCAGATCCTGCATCCACGCCCAGTGCTGTGGCAGCTCTGGGCCTGGCCGCTGAGAGGGACCGGTTAATGGCTTCCGGCCTACCCAGTAATGTGGTAAACACAATACAGGGAGCAAGAGCATAGTCTATGTAAATACTCTATGCACGCAAGTGGCATGTTTTTGAGAGCTGGTATCTAGAAAGGAATATTGCTCCATATTCCTGTGACTTGGCCCAACTCCTCACCTTTCTGTAGGACCTGCTGGAGAAAGGACACTCCTTTTCAACCATAAAGGTCTTCTTATCAGCCATATCGGCATCCCACAAAGGCTGGGGAGGTAGATCACTTGGTGCCCACCCTTTCATGGTACGGTTCGTGAGAGGCGTGCTAAGGAAGAGGCCTCCAAGCAGGACTTTGGCCCCTCAATTGGACCTGCATTTAGTCCTGGACACCTTGTGTGAGCCTCCATTTGAGCCTCTTAGCAGCATTAAGATAGACTTATCTTATAAGACTACATTGCTCTTAGCTCTATGCTCAGCAAAATGCATGGGGGACCTTCACGCTTTATCGGTACACCCAATGTGTACCAGATTTGCCCCAGATGGGTCAAAGGTCACCCTACGTCCAAACCTTGCATATGTACCAAAGGTCTCGACTCTTAATCCCACAAGTCTGGACTTCGAACTGTCAACGTTTCCTCCTCCCCTAGTTCTGACTGCAGAACAGAGGCGTTTGAACGCGCTCTTCCTGTTAGGGCCCTGAGCGTCTACATGGAGAGAACTGACAGTTGGCCAAAAACAATCCAGCTATTCATATGCTTTGCTAATCCTGTTGCGGGCATGGCCCTGTCAAAACAGTGCCTCTCACACTGGGTGACTGAGGCCATAAAAAGGGCATATAGCAACAAAGGACAGCAGGTGCCCACTGAGGTACATGCTCACTCAACTAGAGGCCTAGCCATTTCTTGGGCCTTGTTCAGAGGTGTTCCAGTAGCAGATATCTGTGCAGCTGCTAACTGGTCATCATCAAACACATTTGTGAAACACTACAGCCTAGATGTCAGAGCACGTGACGTAACTCAAGCTGTTTTCTCTACCACAGAGAAATGAGCAGTGGCCGCCTGTAGTCTAAGGCAAAAAGTTCTCATAAGCATGCATTTCCAGAGCATTTCCAGGGCGTGATTGAATTATGTTCCCATAGTCATGTGTTGCACCGCAGTGAACCTGACTGATAAGGGAACTGGAGGTTATGTACCATAACCAATGTTCCTTGAAAGAAGGGAACAAGGTGCAAGACACCTTTGCCCCTCCAATGCCCAAGCTCGGCGAAGTGCGTATAGAGGATGAACGTGGGTCGTCAGTGCCTTTTATACCGGGGGGGGCGGGCCCCTGGTGACGCTGACGCCCACTTGCCTTAAAATACGTGATTGTATTGCTTCAGGTGAACTTCGCGGAGGCGCAATTCCCATAGTCATGTGTTGCACCTTGTTCCCTTCCTTCAGGGAACATTGGTTATGGTGCATAACCTTCAGGTTCAAACTGTTTTATCATGGTGTGGATAGAAAGAGGAATGGAGTAGGGGTGGTCATGAAGGAGGAGTTGGCAAAGAATACTGTAGTAGAGGTGAAAAGAGTGTCAGGGTGATGTGTCTGAAGTTAGAAGTAGAAGGTCTGATACTAAATGTTGTCAGTAGTTATGCGCCACAGGTTGGATGTGATGTGGAGGAGAAATATACATTTTGAAAGATCTGGATGAAGTTATGGAGAGGATTCTCAGGGAGGAGAGAGTGGTGATCGGAGCAGACCTGAATGGACATGTTGGTGAAGGAAGCAGAGGGGATGAGGACGTGATGGGTAGGTTTGGTGTCAAGGAAAGAAACCAGGAAGGACAGATGGTGGTGGATGTTGTCAAGAGAATGGAAATGGCTATAGTCAGGACCTATTTCCAAAAGAGGGAGGAACAGAGTGACCTACACTGTAAGATCCAATTAGTTGACCTTACTTAAAAAAGTACGCAAAGTCGTTGCCTCAAAAAAATTAAGCAAAGTAGTCTTAAGATTAGTGAGTAAGAAAAGCTAATCTTTTTTAAGTTTGCAGTACTAAATCAAGTAGTACAACTAATACAAAAAAAATAAGTTCAGATAACTCATTAGCCATGCTTAGTGTTAACTTATTTTTTTTATTTGTGTGGACTGATGTAAATTTAACCCCACTTAGAATTACTAAATACCTACAACTTACTACCAAATCATTTTTAAACGTTAATTTTACAGTTTTGTTCTACATAAGAAGACCCTTTCCTGCATTTCTTACCTCTAATAAATGTTTTTAGTACATCAACAACTGGCTAAATTAACTGGGAAATATCAAACAAAAAACTAATTTAAACTGGTAAAACCACAGTAAAATTTTGTATGTAAAATAAAGGATATTTTGTGTATTTTGTTCATCGCTAATAATAATCAAATTAAATGGTAAGAGTTACTTTTTAAACCCGCTAACTGACTACCAGTACTACTACTGTCATTACAAAACATGCAAAATGTAACATCATGGAATGAGAGGTACATATCACTTTTGAAAAATTTATTGTCACCATTTTTAAACAATTCAGCAACTCTGACTTAATCCACAATCAAAAACTGAAGATTAGCCTCTTTTAGTCAAGACAGTTTTCAATTAACAAAATGTACCAAATGCCAGGCAAAAAGCTTAAAATAAATTAAATGTAAATGTTTACATTTTTAGCAGTTGTCTTAATACTTTAAACAAAAAATGTGGAAATGTGGAAGTTTAGGCAAAAATGTGCAATACGTCAACCGTCCACAAAGCAACAACTTGTAGTACCGGTACCTTTTCTCCAACAGAACAGTCCAAAAACAAAAACTTGCGGTTTTTCAATGAACAGTCCACAGAGCAGAAACTTCAAATGTTTTTTTCCTGCTAACAGTCCACAAAACAAAAACTTGCAGTGCTTCTTCAATGAACAGTCCACAGAGCAGAAACTTCAAATATTTTTTTCCTGCTAACAGTCCAAAAAGCAAAAACTTGCAGTACCTCTTCATTGAACAAGTTAGAGTCCACAGAGAGAGTCCTTATTTAGGTGTCACACCACTCGTGATCGGTGAGTTCCTGTATCAGGGTGAGGACTCGGGGGTTCAGGTTGAGACGACGCTTTGAGTTTTTGTTCTCCACTTTGGTTCCCTTTTCTGGATTTATCCGAGAAAAAAAAAACACCTGTTAAAAGAAAAGACGACCATTATAATTATTTTTGAAGTTTCAGTAAAGTAAAATACATACACTGCACTAAAACCATAGATATACGGAAGGATCTGATGTCGTATATCTCCGTATCCTTCACATATACTGTACTTATACTTATATTTCCGGATATTCCCGGAAATGGACCGCAATGATCCTTAAAAGATCCCAAAATCCCAAAATCCGGATACTTATCTTTGGCAGACCCTACCATACCATACCATACCATTTTATTTATAAAGCACTTTAAACAGGAACAAGTCCACACCAAAGTGCTGGACAAACAAACACGCAACAGGCAACACAGACAATGAAGTACAACACGAAAAACATAAAAACATTGCAGATCATAAATCAAACGATCCAATACAAATCAGCTGGCATTGAAAGCGATGGAGTAGTAGTGAGTTTTTAACCGGGATTTGAAAACTGAGAGGGAGGGGGCCTGTTTGATGAGCAGCGGTAACTCGTTCCAGAGTCTTGGGCCTGCTACAGAGAACGCCCTGTCACCCCTGCGCTTAAGGCGAGTTTCTGGAACTATTAAGAGTACCTGATCCTCTGACCTCAAAGCACGTGGAGGGACATATGGGTGTATCAGATCCGAGAGATAGGCGGGGGCGAGACTGTTCAGCGATTTGTAGACATACATGAGAATTTTGAATTGGATTCGAAGATGAACCGGTAGCCAGTGAAGGGAGGCCAAGACTGGTGTAATGTGCTCTCTTTTGCGTGTGCTGGTTAAAAATCGGGCAGCTGCGTTCTGAACCAGTTGTAATCGTGCAATGGTGGCTTGACTGACGCCAAACAGAAGTGAATTGCAGTAATCAAGCCTAGATGTAATGAATGCGTGAATCACTGTCTCCAGGTGCTTTTTGGATAATATGGGCTTCAGCTTAGACAGACGCCTCAGCTGGAAAAAACAGGATTTGACAATCATGTTTACATGACTGTTGAGTTTCATGGAAGGATCCATTATCACTCCCAGATTTTTGACTTTTTGTTTTTCGGACAGGGGTAGAGCAGACAGGTCAATGCAGTGGTTTGAGGTTGTGTCATTGGGAAGGAACAATATGGCTTCAGACTTCTTATCATTAAAGCTTAAGAAATTTAAAGCCAAAAAAGACCCTTGACGAATAACAGCCACATTTATTTTGGATCTGCCGAAGATAAGTATCCAGATTTTGGGATTTTTTGTATGTACATGTACCGGTATGTACATGTATGTACATGTACCGGTATGTACATGTATGTACATGTACCGGTATGTACCGGTATGTACATGTACCGGTATGTACATGTAGGTACATGTACCAGTATGTACATGTACCGGTATGTACATGTACCGGTATGTACATAATAATAATGAATTCCATTTATAATGCACTTTTCATTAATAAAAATCTCAAAGTGCTATACCGGTACATGTATGTACATGTACCGGTATGTACATACATGTATGTACATGTACCGGTATGTACATACATGTATGTACATGTACCGGTATGTACACACATGTATGTACATGTACCGGTATGTACACGTATGTACATGTACCGGTATGTACACGTACCGGTATGTACACGTATGTACATGTATGTACACGTACCGGTATGTACACGTATGTACATGTATGTACACGTACCGGTATGTACACGTATGTACATGTATGTACATGTACCAGTATGTACACGTATGTACATGTATGTACACGTACTGGTATGTACACATATGTACATGTATGTACACGTACCGGTATGTACACGTATGTACATGTATGTACACGTACCGGTATGTACACGTATGTACATGTATGTACACGTACCGGTATGTACACGTATGTACATGTATGTACACGTACCGGTATGTACACGTATGTACATGTATGTACACGTACCGGTATGTACACGTATGTACATGTATGTACACGTACCGGTATGTACACGTATGTACATGTATGTACACGTACCGGTATGTACACGTATGTACATGTATGTACACGTACCGGTATGTACACGTATGTACATGTATGTACACGTACCGGTATGTACACGTATGTACATGTATGTACACGTACCGGTATGTACACAAATGTACATGTATGTACACGTACCGGTATGTACACAAATGTACATGTATGTACACGCACCGGTATGTACACGAATGTACATGTATGTACACGTACCGGTATGTACATGAATGTACATGTATGTACACGTACCATGTACATGTACAGGTATGTACACGTACCGGTATGTACATGCATGTACACGTACCGGTATGTACATGCATGTACACGTACCGGTATGTACATGCATGTACACGTACCGGTATGTACATGCATGTACACGTACCGGTATGTACATGCATGTACACGTACCGGTATGTACATGCATGTACACGTACCGGTATGTACATGCATGTACACGTACCGGTATGTACATGCATGTACACGTACCGGTATGTACATGCATGTACACGTACCGGTATGTACATGCATGTACACGTACCGGTACGTACATGCATGTACACGTACCGGTACGTACATGCATGTACACGTACCGGTACGTACATGCATGTACACGTACCGGTACGTACATGCATGTACACGTACCGGTACGTACATGCATGTACACGTACCGGTACGTACATGCATTTACACGTACCGGTACGTACATGCATGTACACGTACCGGTACGTACATGCATGTACACGTACCGGTACGTACATGTATGTACACGTACCGGTATGTACATGTATGTACATGTACCGGTATGTACATCGTAAATGGTAAATGGAGCTTATTTATATAGCGCTTTCCAGCCCCCTGTGAGGAGCCCCAAAGCGCTTTACAATACCAGCCATCCACCCATTCATTCAGACATTCATACACCGGTAGTGGTAGCCTGCCTTGCAAGGCGCCATCCAGACCTACCGGGAGCAACTCGGGGTTAAGTGTCTTGCCCAGGGACACGACGACACATGGTGGGCGGATGCGGGATTCGAACCTCCAACCTTCCGATCAGGGGTCGACTGCCATTACCACTACACCACGGCCGCCCCCTCATGTATGTACATGTACCGGTATGTACATGTATGCACATGTACCGGTATGTACATGTATGCACATGTACCGGTATGTACATGTATGCACATGTACCGGTATGTACATGTATGCACATGTATGTACATGTACCGGTATGTACATGTATGTACATGTACCGGTATGTACATACATGCACATGTACCGGTATGTACATGTATGTATGTATGTATGTATGTATGTATGTATGTATGTATGTATGTATGTATGTATGTATGCATGTATATATGTACGTGTACATGTACATGTATGTATGCAAGTATGTATGTACCGGTATGTATGTAAATGTGACAGTATTTACCTCTCCATGGCCAATGTCCATTGCTTCCAAGTCCTCAACACGAGAATTCCTCTCCCTCTCCCTGCGAGATCGCTCTTCCTAGAAAACAAAACCGAGCTGTGACGGTCCATACAGACAAATGGTTTTATGGCATAACTTCACAAACAGGAAGTCTTACCCAAATTATGTCCTCCTTCTCGGTCTCCTGAAGCTGGTAGAGGATATTTGACAGCTCCTGATCCGACTCCATTTTCCCTAGGATACGTTCCTTTTCTGCTTCACTCTGAGCACTCGCCAGCATGGTACAATACTGAACTGTGCGTGTGAAAAAACACAAACAATTTCAAAATATTAATTATTATTATTAATAATAATATATCTCCTTCACCGTATTCATCTGAGTGTTCATCTCGTACTTCTCCAAACTGGTCTTCATCTCCTTCCTGCAAACCAGAAAAATGATTACTTTTATAATTTATTTTGAGCACAAACATCTGGATGTTCCAAAGCTTCTGAGGACAAAATTTACAATAACTTTCATCAGTGAAATTCAAAGTCAGGTGAATCTTATTTTCAATGAGGGTAAGTTCGTTGTGCAGAAAGCTGAGAACAAAAAGGAATATAACATCATGAAAAAAAACCTTTACCTCTTCATCAGATTCAAACTGCACATTCACACCATATGTTTCATCAATGCTGTCATCTGTTAATAAATGGAAATGTCTCGTCACATTAACAGGAATAAAAATCTTAAGAGTAAACATAGCTGCACTATAGATATCTCCTAAATTTTCACAAGTTGGCATGAGTTGTCTAAAACGTTCAAGTGTGAGAGGGCCTTATGACACATTCATTCTGATGTTTAAGATGAATAGATAAATGAATAAGTCATTTAATGGTGATGGATTTTACTCACATGAAGCGTCACCAATAAAGGGAATTGTGCCTGCCATTCTTCAAGCTTGAAGATGCTTTTCCAAACAGGGATTTCCTGTAATAACATATTAACCAGACTTGTGGTTATAAATTAGAAAATTAAGAAAAAAACTATTTTAGTTTTACAGTTCGAATTACATTACACATGAGAATAATCACTTATTCATTACATGTCAAGCTCAGATATTTGTGTGGGTCCGAGTACAAATGCAGCTGCCAGGAAAAAGACAAAGAGGAGATATATGGATGCAGTTAGAGAGGACATGAAGGTAGTTGGAGTGAGGACAGAGGATGCAGAGGACAGAGTGAGGTGGAGGAGGATGACTCGCTGTGGTGACACCTGAAAAGGGAAAAGCCGAAAGAAGAAGATGCTCACCGTTTCACAGGGACCCTTTGCACAGCTAACAGAAGCTAGCTAGTAGTTGTTGAGCAGACTGATTAATGGGAGGTTTGCTGGTGGCCTGTCTGATCCGTGATCAACAAGCCAAGGGGCAGCAGAACCAAACGTTTGGTTCAGGTTGCTATTATTTTTTTAAGTGTTTGCAGTCTGTGCGACTCACTCGTGTATCCTCTTAGCTTAGCTGCTAAGAAGCAACTGGGGGAAGACACCCCGCGCGCCCCCACCTTTCTTTTCCCTGCGACTCCACGGCACACGCGAGCACAATTGCCTCAAACGAAAATTTAAAATTATATTGTGGAATATTGCCACTAGCTAGGTTTATGTTAAATATCATTAGTTGGCTAGCTCTACCGTTAGCTAACACGAGCTGAGACAATACCCATATTTCTGCGAGAAATGCACACCAACATCGCCTGTTAAAAAACATTTTAATACCAACTTCATACATTATGATTAAAAAAACATACTTACTGGTATCTGTTACGATATTTCCCAAGAGAAGAGTGAAACGCGCTCAAAAATGAGGCATGCGCAGTGTGCGTGTGTGGTTCTATTCTGAGCATGCGCGAGATGTCTTCTTATCGCGATATGATACGGGATTTGTTCACACTTATCAAAAACTTACTTTTTCTAAATGAAACGAGCTCAAGTTAACTGAGCTACTGAGATTTTTTGACCACAAATTACAAGTAACTTACTAAAAGTGAGTCTTAATCACTATTTGATGAAAACTGATTTAAGTCAATTTACTATTTTTAATTAAATACCATGTTTCCATTTACAGTGTATAAGAGTGGAGGAAAGAGTACACAGGTCGACTACATTCTGTGTAGAAGAGGAAACCTGAGGGAGATTGGAGACTGTAAGGTTGTGGCAGGGGAGAGTGTGGCCAGACATCATCTGATGGTGGCATGTGAAGAAATAAAGAGAAGAATATCACATGGTGGAAGCTGAAGAAGGAAGAATGTTGTGAGGATGGTGAAGATTCTCAGTCATCCAGGACATGATCAAATCAAAAAAGGCGTTCAATACAGAAACAACTGGACTTTATTTGTAACAGAAGACGTTTCACTTCTCATCCAAGGAGCTTTTTCAATTCAAAGAGCAGAGTGTGTGGTTCAGGTTTCAAAGACTGAGATAAGATACACACATACCTATGTAAATTGACAAGTCACACCTCACACCTTAACAGTAGGGGTTTCTTAAGGTCTAATTCACAGACGAGGCTCCTCTGTTCCCATCAGGTGTGAAAATCGTCTGGGAATCAGTCCTAAACCTGCATTATACGTTTTTGAAAGTGGGAATCTGATACCTCCTCCCCTGTTAATTAAGAGAAGGCTTATCCCTCTTGGTATAAACAGTTTCCTTCACACCCCTCTCAAACCACCTGTGCTCTCGGTCCAAAATGTGCACATTCTGGTCCTCAAACTCATTTGAGGACCAGAATGTGCACATTTTGGACCGAGTGGTGGAATAATGAAGTGCAGAAAGTTATCCAGAGAAAGAAGTTCGCCAAGAAGGAATGGGGCAGTGAGAGGACTGAAGAGAGAAGAATATAAGGAGATGCAATGTAGAGCAACGGGGGAGGTAGCAAAGGAAAACAATAAATTTGATGAATTGTATGGGAGGCAGGTCTCGAAAGAGGGCGAGAGAAGGACTTGTTATTTGGTGAGACAAATGGATCAGGCTGGAAAGGATGTGCAGCAGTCAGAGGTGGAATATAGTGAATTAATCAGTAATTTGCACTTCAGAAAATTATTTTAATCTCTACTTTTACTTTTGAGATGTTTTGTCTAAAAAAATTGTGATTTGTTACATTCAAAATCCTACATATTATTAAGCAAAAATGTAAACGTAATTTAAAATTAAGATGAGAAAAATGTGTTGTATAAAACCTGCAGTTCCTGGGTCGAGATGGTTTTCACCACTCAAAAGTGAAGTATTTAGCTCATTATATTATTTTTGTCACAAAGTTCTATTGAATCAGAATCAGAATAAGCTTTATAGTCATT
>JBBPBX010014106.1:26462-51405 GCA_038048925.1 Garcialebias charrua | reverse complement strand
GTTTTCAGAGAAGCAGCCACTGATGGTAGTTCAGTGGACATGGAACTGTACGCTTCCTCAGTCCTGGGTTACATCAGTACATGCTCTGAAAATGTATCCATAAAAAAATATGTGAAATCCTACCCGAACCGGAAACCCTGGTTAAATAAAGAAGTTCACGCCTTGCTAGCAGCCAGAGACACTGCATTCAAGTCAGGAGATAAAGTGGAACTGAGAAAGAGCAGGAATGAACTGAAGGATGGCATTAAGAAGGCCAAGGCCACGTATGCACAGAGGATCGAGGGACAGTTCACCTCACAAGACCCACGGAGCATGTGGAAGGGTATTAAATGCATAACAGATTACAAAGGCAAAAACAAACAATGCCCCAGGGACCCATCTCTGCCTGATGCCCTCAATAAGTTTTATGCACGTTTTGATGATCCAAACAGACCAGCTAGCACCAGACTCACCTCATCACCAGATGAAGAGCATCTCAGGGTGTCCGCAGCAGAAGTGAGAGGCAGTCTCAGAAAGATTAATCCTCATAAAGCAACCGGACCAGACAACATCCCAGGGAAAGTTCTGAAGGAATGTGCGGACCAGCTCTGTGAGGTGCTGGCTGACATCTTCACCACCTCACTTGCACTGGAGTCAGTTCCCACCTGCCTGAAGACCGCGACCATCATCCCAGTCCCAAAGAGCTCCACAGTGACTGGTCTGAATGACTATAGACCGGTGGCCCTCACCCCGATAGTCGCTAAATGTTTTGAGAAACTGGTCATGTCCCACATCAAGGCAACCGTCAACATCAATGAGGACCCTCATCAATACGCATACCGTGAGAACCGATCAACAGAGGACGCCATTTCTTCCGTGGTCCACACTGCTCTCACCCACCTGGATCAGAAAGACTCATACGTGCGTCTGCTCTTTGTGGACTTCACATCTGCCTTCAACACCATGATCCCCCAAACTCTGATAGACAAACTATCTACACTTGGACTAAGCCCCTCTATTTGTAACTGGGTACTAGACTTCTTAACAGACAGACCACAGTCCGTGAAGATCCACAACTTCTCCTCCTCCACCATAACCCTCAGCACTGGCTCTCCTCAGGGATGTGTGCTGAGCCCCCTTCTGTTCACTCTGCTCACATATGATTGTACAGCCACACTTCCAGGCTGTCATATTGTTAAGTTTGCAGATGATACAGCGGTGGTGGGATGCATCACAAACAATGATGAGTCCAGCTACAGACAGGAGGTGGAACACCTGGAGAGCTGGTGCAAAGAGAATAATCTTCACATGAATGTGAAGAAGACAAAGGAGATGATTGTGGACTTCAGAAGGAACAAACACACCCATGCCCCACTGATAATAGGTGGGTCTGCAGTGGAAGTGGTCTCCAGCTACAAATACTTGGGTGTACACATGAATGATAACCTCAGCTGGAGCAACAACACCACCAGCCTGATCAAGAAAGGTCATCAGAGACTCTACTTCCTCAGACGGCTGAGACGAGCTGGTCTGAGCAGCCCAGTTCTCACCTCCTTCTACAGGTGTGCAGTGGAGAGCATCCTGTGCTCCAGCATCAACGTGTGGCATGGAGGCTGCACAGTTGAAGAGAGGAAAGCTCTGCAGAGAGTGGTGAAGGCTGCACAGAAGTCTGTTGGAGTCAGTCTCCCCACCATCACAGACATTTACACCTCTAGATGCAGGAAAAGAGCCACCTGTATCATGAAAGACCTCACTCATCCAGCACACTCACTCTTTGCCCCACTCCCCTCAGGACGGAGGTTGAGGAGCATCAAGTGTAGAACCACTAGACTGAGGAACAGCTTCTACCCTGAGGCTGTTAGACTCATGAATAAATAAAAATAAAATTAAAATAAACACTGCAAAATATCACATCATGCTGATGCTGATCTGTTTTCTTGTTGCTGTGTTCATCTGTGTTCATCTGTGACCATCTGCTCATACAAACTCATGTTCGTGCTGCTGTTTATTCCCACTATATTAGGCTTAGTGTATTACTAGTTGATGTTTTTCTTAGTTAGTTCTCGATGTTATTACTGTTTTTCTCTTTCATTTGTTGTTGGATGTAACTGGGACCTCGTGTACATAATCTCGTTTTCATCTCATGTACCACATGCGGTGCAAATGACAATAAAGACTCTCTGACTCTGACTCTGACTCTGATAAATACTATACTGTGAGCTATAGGCAAGCGTCAGATAAATAATTCATCTTTTGTATCAGTGATTTCAGTGTGTTTCAGATGCATGATCGCAGATTTACATCCAACAGCAACAAATTTCCAGAAGATAAACAATATAAACTGTTGTTCCAATTAATTAGGTTGAACATGGCTTCCGAGTTATACCTATCCCCTGCCAGCTGGTGTGAAAACATTACTTATGCCCCTTTTCCACCGGTCGGCACGGGTCGGATCAGATCGGCTCAGATCGGCTCAGTTCGGGTCGGGTCACATCTAAGTTCTGTTTCCACAGCTTTTTTGTACCCCTTCTGTGGGCGGGGTCCAGAATCCTACTCGTCTTACCACATGGTGGCAGTAGTGTTCCCTCAAGCTATTTACTAGTAGCCACCACTAGAAGAAGAACACAATAAAGGCTTTGACAGAATGTTGTGAAAGAGATGTCATGCTATAATGAGTACCTCATGAGCTGTAATCTTTAAACCCAATTCATAATCCTACCTTGTTGCCTTCTTTAAACCCATGTATTTTCCAATTTAGTATTTTTACAATAAAGATGTATTAAAAACATATTTTATTATTTAGTTATGCACAAGGTGCTTGATAAAGTTGCAAAACCATATTTGTCTGAGCTGCTTCAACCTTCCTGCCCTCCCCGATCTCAGATCAGCTGAGCAGTTGCTGCTGACAGTCCTCAAAACTTTTTAAATCTTATTTAAAAACACACATTTATTCCTTGGCTTTTAACACGTGATCTTATCTTTTATGGCATGTTAACACACCTGCAGTAAGACTGGTATATGTATTTATTTTTGTATGCTTTTTATAGTTTTTAATTAACTTGTCTTTTATGTTATTGTACAGCACTTTGGTTGACCCTGTGGTTTTTAAAATGTGCTTTATAAATAAAGTTGATTTAAAACATCACACTGTGATCTTTGAAACTGCCAGTGTCTCCCTGGCAAAGCATGCTGCTGGGCGCAGATGATGGATGGATGGATGGTCACTCTGTGAACACCTTGAGGAGCTGAAGGCGGTGGATGTTGATGCGTGTGTCTCCCTGGTAAAGTTGCTGCTGGGCGCAGATGATGGATGGATGATGGATGGGTAGATGGATGGTCTGTGAACTTTAACTTTAAACTGTCCAAAGGACTTTGGCCACTTTTAATTTTTGACTTTTTTTGTATGACTTCATCCTAGAACCAAATAATTTATAACGTAATAACAGTTGAGCAGATTCTAATAATCTTTATCTTATGATTCTTTAAAGGTCAAATGCAAATGGAAAGTTCTCTTAACTTCCAGTATGGATTTAAACACTATACACACTTTACATTGTAAAATAAGTTTAGGAAATTGAATGTTCCAGGACACCACTTAAGAAAATATAACGTTTAATAGGAGAAGTTTGAAGTGACAAACAGAAGTAACGAATTTCCATCTGGTGTCTCACGGCTTCCTCCAGAAGACGACACAGAGGTTGTTCAATTCTGGTGATTTTCTTCTGTTGACTGTAAAAGAAAAATGTGGTTAATTTAGTCCAGAAACTGTTTTTTTTTTTTCAATGTTTTATAGACATAAATGTGTCAAGCTAGCTTCGATTTTTTTTGCCCTAGTACTTTGTAACACAAATCATGAAATACCTAAAAAACCACACCACTGATATTATCCAAATTAACACAGTGTAATCACAAGATGTTCATTTACTGACTGTAACCTGTTGGAGTTATTTGAATTAATATTCAATGTTTTATGGACATAAATGTGTCAAGCTAGCTTCGATTTTTTTTGCCCTAGTACTTTGTAACACAAATCATGAAATACCTAAAAAACCACACCACTGATATTATCCAAATTAACACAGTGTAATCACAAGATGTCCATGTACTGACTGTAACCCGTTGGAGTTATTTGAATTAATATTCAATGTTTTATAGACATAAATGTGTCAAGCTAGCTTCGATTTTTTTCGCCCTAGTACTTTGTAACACAAATCATGAAATACCTAAAAAACCACACCACTGATATTATCCAAACCAACACTGTGTAATCACATGATACTCATTTACTGACTATAACCTGTTGGAGTTATTTGAATTTATATTCGATTTTTTTATAATTTATTTTCGTAGTGCACGCACAGGTTTGGAAGAAGTCAAAGCGAACCTACTTTAAATGCAGCAGATTTGATCACTACGTGACATTATTAAAGGACGGTTAATCAGGAACCCTCGTGGTATAAAGTCAGCTATGAAATATATTTTTATATCTGTTCATTGAGCTACATTTTAAAGACATAAAGCCGCCCGCGCGCGTTGCTCGTGGCGATCCTACTTTTTAAAATCCTGCAGTTTTGAGCAGTACGTGATTTTATTAAGGACACGTTCAGCTGAAGACCCATCTTTGCTATAATTTTAAAAACAAATAATTGTTTTTACCGTGTTTATCATGTAAAGTCCTGCCGTGTTCGCTTCCCTCTCTTCCGTGAAAACAGCTCGAGTCCACACAGACTCCTCCTTCCGGAGCGGGTGAGCACGGGTTGTCACCCCTCTGAAACCACACCAAAAATCTGGTGCGGCGCAGCTCGGAATATCCGGTGGGGAAGGCGTAAAGTGGGTGTCTGCGACGCACATATGACGTAATATCCGACCCGTGCCGACCGGTGGAAAAGGGGCATTAGTCATTGTCGGTGCAACGTCGGGTATCCTCCTGTGTCTCTCACGTTTCCTTAGTGTTTTTGCTGCCTTGTCAGTTGTTTATTTTATATCATTAAATATTTATTTTTATATTACTTCCTTGCCTCCAAGATTCTGTCTGCATATGGGTTATTTCCTGTTCAGCTCCACCTGAAACCCTGACAAGGGACTGCAAGCCCTACACACCGACACCATCTTGGGGAGAAAAAAAAGGCATTATATAGCTATATTTCACAGTTATTGAGCTAAAATTTGGTGTGATAGTAGCTGAACGTTATCGTAAATGCATTCTCAGCGCTAGCACGCAACCCAGTACTGCATAGGATTGAGCATATTATTGTCGAGATTTGATTAAAATGGTAACAACTCCATCTCTTCTCATCATAAAATGATTTTAGTTCAAAACTGGCATGAAAGGCAACAGGCTTTTTAAAGGAAAACTGGGCTTTTATTTTGAAGTATTTTACAAAGATGAATGCAATTAAAAAAATATATGTCATTATAAATAGGAAAGTAATTGAAAAATTAGGATTATTAGCAAGATTATGATAATACTACTCCAATGAACTTTAAACTCTAGAGGGGTGGAACAATGGAATAACCACTTCTGATGGAGGACATGATTACTCGTTAAAAAACAAAACAAACTACAGCTTTTTGTGAAAGATGCAATTCTGAAGCAGTCTTGTTCACAAAACATTTATTCCATTTACTGTAATTTAGCTTGTGTGTTTTTGTGTGTGGAGGGGTGTGCGTGTGTGTGTGCGTGTGTGTGTGTGTGTGGGGGGGGGGGGGGTTTGTACATGGCCACATCCTTCTTTTTCATTTTATTCTGTCTTTTTTTTCTAATAATAATCCTTTTAATGACGCATTTACTGACGGTCAGCATGGCCTCCACAGAAACATAATTCAGTGCATTTTGTCCCTCATTAGTCATCTATAAAAGTATTGTGCAAGTTTTCTCTTCATTATTAGTAATCACTTGAACAGACCAAACCTATTAAAAATACTTTTTTAAAGACATGTTTCCTGTCCATCACCTGCTTAGAGCCTTCAGTGTTCATGACATTTAAATCAGTTACCATTTAAGCCTTAAACATGAACAATAAGCCATTTGGTTTGAAACAAAAAGTCTTCTCATAACTTGATTAATTTCTTCAAGTACTCGAGAAAGAAATGACACTGGAACAGAAGTTCACATCCGATTACCAGCTCACATGCATGTAACGAGGCAGGGATAACAAGAACAACTGAAGGAAACTAACTCATATGCGTATACACATCGATATTAAAGCACTCCTACTGTATCTATCAATATCCCATTAGCTTTCTCTCAGAGTGTCTTTATCACACTCTGCTAAAAAGGTCACAGTCCAGAAGCCTTGCAGTTTCATTACTTTTCACAGCATTGCATGTTGACTGCATCCCCTCAAGAATATATGCAGCTTCCTGTCATGCACAAGCACAGAGAGGGTGGTGTGCAAATTTATTTTAGCTGTAAATAAATCTGCTGTTGTTTTATTGTATGCAGGTTGTACTTTTCTCCCCACCCTGTGCCCAAAATGTTAATTTGGACTGTGCATTATTGTTGTACAGGTTTGTGCTAATCCAATAACAGGACTCTGTTATTAGACAAGATCCTGATAAGCTGTCAGCAAGCCATGCCCATTAAGAAATAAGAGGGCCGTTAGATGCTTCACTGAGTCAGCTGTATGTGCACAGAATAATAGTGAGAGAAAAGTTAGCTTGCAATAATTAGGATGCTTAAAGGGGTGGGAAAAAAAAGAGAAATTGTTCAAATATTTCCATTTATCGCATCAAGTGCTGAATTCATGGCTGAATTCAACTTTTTTCTTTTCAACCTAAAAGTGCACAAAAAGCGTCGTCACAGTCTTTGTGTTGGTTAATAAATTTACTGTTGCAGAACACTGAATTCATTAAAAGCACTTTTCAAACTAATCATATTTACTCAGACCGTTTTTGTTGTTGTTTTTTTTCGTAAATGAGGTCTGGAAAAATCTGTCTGAAAGTGCTTTTGGTATTTAGTTGACAGATTAATCAGTTTGGCAAACTTGCTTGTGTTGAAAATATGCTTTACAGTAATGACTGAATTTGTAGTCAATGGCTAGACTTCAACCTTTAAGGCAAAGTAATAATAAAATAAATAATGTCACATTTTTGTCATCTGTGTATGTTTCCCATACAAGATGAAATTCGTCTCTGCATTTAACCCAACCACCACCAGGTGGTGCAGTGAGCAGCCATAGAAAACGCCCGGGGAGCTGGGGAAATAGGTGTGCACTCATAGACACCCCAAGGTGTGTAGTGGCTGGGGCCGGGGTTTGAGCCTGTGTCCTTCGGGTCCCAAGTCGGCAGCCCTGCCTCTACACCATCTTGGCCCCCATGTATGTCAATCTTCATACATGACACCTTTCACCAGAATAGGTTTTCAATCAGGTATGAAAACCCCAATCAATGTCTTCACGTGACCACATAATCTCAGTCCCTTTTTGTTTTTCTCATCATTTATTTTTATTATCAGATTTAACAAACAACAACAACAACAACAAAAACTGTTTCATGTGCCTTTTAAACCAATACTTGCTCCAACATACTGGATGTTTTATGCTTTCTTTATGTTTTTATTTTAGTGTTATTGACAGTCAAACATGCAGTAGGGATGTTATCTTCTCATCATGGTTATTGCATAGTCAGACTCCAATTTAAACTTGTATTCTGATCTGTTCAGGTGGGTCATCCTGTCACCCTACCTTGCTAGGATAACACACAAACATGCTGTATGTAATCAGTATGCTACACACAATTTTTGGCACACAAAACACAGAATATTTTCATATGTTAGACAGTATTAATTATGCCCTAAATTATGTTTAAACAAATATTTAGCATGGAGTAACTGTCTTTGATTTTGTACATCTACCTTATAATGTTTTGCTAGTTTTTGATACTTTGTTAAAAAGAAAAAAAATTATGTATTTCTCTCTTTTGTTTTTCTATTGTCTATTGTTTTAGGAAATTCTACCATTGCTGTTCATCATTCTTTAGTTTTTAGCAGGTTGCTTTTGTAAATGAGTCCACGAGGCTCAATGAGATTTACCTGACTAAATAAAGGTTGAATGAATGAATGAATGAAATTTTCAGGACTATAGGTCGCACCGGAATAGGTCGTTTTGTCCAATTATTGCCAAAAAATTGGAAAAATCCATAAACGGGTTGCACCTAAATATAGATCGCACCTACGTTACCGCCGACATAACGCGTCATCCACCGCTGACGTGACGCGTCACCGCTGAGACAACCCGGAAATGTGGACAAGTGTTTAGCTCTGTTGCAAATGTCTGCCACAGGAGCGCACAGCAAGGCTTTTAAGAAGATTAACACGGTAAAAACAATTGTTTGTTTGCTGAAAATTATAGCTGACATTATAGCACAAGGGTTCCTGAGCTTAACCGTTCCTTAATAAATTCACGAAATGGTCTAATCTAAAATATACACGGAAATAAAACGGAAGCTAACATGAGACAAATCTGTCTCTAAAACAACGAATAAAAAATCGCATTTTATCTCAAATGTCTCATACAGGTCAACCGTTTGTAAATTAAACCCATATAATTACACTCTGTAAGCTAAAACAAATCTGCAGAGTGGTTTATGAGCTATTTTTTATAATATACTGTACACGGAAATAAATTGAAGCTAACACGACACGGTTGCGTCTCTAAAAACACGAATAAAAAATCTAATTTTATCTCAAATGTGTCATACAGGTCAACAGTTTGTAAATTAAACCCATATAATTACATTCTGTAAGCTGAAAAAATATCCGCAGAGTTGTTTATGAGCAATTTATCTAAATAGTAGGTATCTGTTTACGGTAGTTAACCGCTAACAACGAAGCTAAAATAACTATTTTTTTTATCTCAAACATCTCATAAAGCTAGTCACTTGTAAATGTCTATACAGTGATTACATTCTGTAAGTTTGATAAAAAATCTGTCCTGTGGTTCTAATAATAATAATAATAATGAATTTAATTCATAACGCACTTTTCATTAACGAAAATCTCAAAGTGCAACAAAAATCAAAGATCAAATAAAATCAAGTAAAATCAATGATAGTATCAACTAAGATTAAAGGTAAAATCATTTGGAGGCAGAGTAGGCTCGCTTAAAAAGAAAGGTCTTTAAGCCTTTTTTAAAGTCAACCAGTGACTGTGGAGCTCTCAGGCAGTCAGGGAGGGAGTTCCATAGGCAGGGGGCAGCCACACAGAATGCCCGGTCTCCCATGGTCCTTAACTTGGTTCGTGGAATGTGAAGGAGATTACTGTTCTGTGATTGAAGAGACCGGGTGGATGAATATGGTGCAAGAATGTCCTTTAGATAATCTGGTGAAGTTCCGTGTAAGCATTGGTGTGTAATGAGAGCAGGAGACAAAGGCATGGACGAGTTTCTCAGCATCAGAAAAAGTTAGAGATGGGCGAAGTTTGGAGATGTTTCGAAGATGGAAGAAGCAATGTGATTTTCAAATGTAAGATGAGAGTCAATTTTTATTCCAAGATTTGTAACAGAGGTGGAGAGGGGGATGTCTTGTCCAGAAAAGGAAATTGTTGTTATAGTTGAGGTTTGTACCTGGTGAGGGGTGCCAATCAGTATGGCCTCAGTCTTGGAGCAGTTTAATTGAAGAAAGTTCTGATTCCTCCGTGCCCTAATTTCCTCCAGACAGGTAGAGAGGGCAGTGAGGGAAGATGGAGATGATGATGATGATGATGATGATGATGCTCCAGTCCTGATGTAAGGCTGTGTATCGTCGGCATAACAGTGAAAAAAAATGTTGAACTGATTAATAATTTGACCCAAAGGCGGCATGTAGAGGGAAAACAGCAGGGGTCCCAGAATTGACCCCTGAGGGACACCACAGGAGTCAGGTTCTTGACTTATCTTGCTAACAAACACAGCAAACAGATGTTACCTCCAGACAAGGAGGCTGGGCAGCGACAAAGTCAGTCCGAGCAGAGGAGGCTTTTTTTCGAACACATGAGCTGGAAACGGTCGGTGGACTCTCTGGAAGTGTCCCCTAGCGGACAAAAGTGGCACTGCACCATTTTTTGCCAAAATGAAAAACAGTCATATCTGAGCCAAAAATTGGTCTAAAAATATGGGGGAAAATCCATAAATAGCTCTCACCTCTCTATAGGTCGCAGTGCATGCAAATTAGTCAAAATAACATGACCTATTGTCCGGAAAATACGGTAGTTTAAATTTTCTTGGCATGCAGTAGATGTCTTTGTTTGATTTCTCACTCAGTACACTTGCAAAATAGATTTTGTAAATGCTAATAAATTCACAGAATTATGAAGGAGCTCTATTTCAAAGTCTTGGTTGCCAAACAAGATGTAGCGTTGCTCAACGGTGTTAAACAAATAATTACTCAAATTTACAGTTGGCTTGTATCCAAACTTGTTGCAGAGGTTTGGCAGTCTTTTGGTGAACGTCAGCTTGTTTGGGGTAAAATGAATTTTTCTCTGAGTCAGCCACCTCATATGGGAAATTAATTTGAGACTCTAAACTTGGTCCATCCAGTTGATGCTTGCTGCTCAATCCATGACAGAGAAATCATAATGAATATATTTCCTCACATTAAGGGGAAATGCAAACAGCTGCAGCAAGGAAGCATTAAAGCATTGCAGCAGCAGAGTAGACAGCTCAGGGACCAAGCAGACTTTTTGTTGTCGTCGTCGACGTCGACGCCGCCGTTGTCGTCGTCATTTCTAGAATTGCTTACAAATGTAACACATTTAAAACACTAATGATCAAATACAGGGTGTTTTGTCAACTCCAAGACTCCTTTTGAGTATGCTCTTATTAAAAAGGTCATAATTGTACCATGTGTTCAGTTTTAATACACTAAAAGCAATACGAAACATAAAATAAAAAACACATTAGTAAAGCACAATAAATAATAAAAATTACATAGTACAATAATCAGTATCACTTTCATCATCAGTTCATAAGAACATGCAGTGACTCCTGTAAATAACAATTAAAATAAGGTTAGTTTACCTGAGTGAATGGTTTTGTAATTTACTTGGTTTTGATTATAAGAAGTTTCCTTGTCAAATGTAAACCCTAGGCTCATAAAGTATATTTAGTGCTT
The DNA here is from genome assembly GCA_038048925.1 of Garcialebias charrua. Lineage (NCBI taxonomy): Eukaryota > Metazoa > Chordata > Actinopteri > Cyprinodontiformes > Rivulidae > Garcialebias > Garcialebias charrua. The sequence continues at coordinate 40,338 of JBBPBX010014106.1, read as the reverse complement.
TATGCAATCTCAAGCATTTGCAGTTTTCTTTAATTATTATTTAATTTTAAAGAGGCTTTAAAACATATCTAAATAGTTTACAATGACCTAAAGAAAAAGAATGAAGAGATGGTTCTTCGGTTTACGTATTTTCTACAAGTAATTTTTGTCGACCTGGACACAAGACTTAAACCTGATATTATGTTGTCAAGAACATTTCCAGGTTTGTGCTTAATGCCTCGTTGAGCAATGAAAGCTGAAAAAGATCCACTTTTTTAGACAGACAGTACAGGTCAGAGTTGGGTAAATGTTGTGTCATTATAGTAGTGACCCAACTCAGTGTCGATCACACAAACTGCTTTGGTCATCATTTATAAATGTTCACCAAAAAATAGGAAACAGGAAGGCCTAAGGTAAGACTTTAATTTTTTTGTAAAGTCACCAATTGAAACGATCTTTAAATATTATTGTTTATGCTTTGTTGAAAGCTTAGGTTAATGCTGACCAAAAATTGTACTAATGTTAATCTTCTTTTGGCTTTTCCCTCTTCACATGTCACCACAGTGAATCATCCTATTTCATCTCACTCAGTCCTCTGTATCCTCTGTCCACACTTCATCTACATCCATGTCCTTTCTTCATCCATATACAGTATCTCCTATTTGGCCTTCATTTTTGTCTTTACCTGGCAGCTGCATTTTTAACATCATTCTACCCATATACCCACTGTTCCTCCTCTGGACATGTCCAAACTCCAAACCATCTCAGTCTGGCCTCTCCAACATTATTTATCAGTTGTTCAAACTGTGTTGTACCTCTGATGATATTCCTAATCTTGTCCATCCATGTAACTTATAAGAAGAACCTCAACATCTTCGTTTCTGCCATTTCCAGTTCTTTCTCCTGTTTTTTTGTCAATGCCAGTCTCCAGACCATACAACATAGCTGATCTCACCACTGGCTTGTGAACTTTTCCTTTGACATTTGCTGACACCCTTTTGTCGAAAATCACTCCTGAAACTTATTCCCAACCACTCCATCCTGCTTGGACTTTTTTTCACCTCTTTACTGCAGTACCCATTTTCCTTGACAGTTCACCCCAAGTACTTGAAGTCAGAGTCAGATAATCTTTATTGTCATTTGCACCACATGTGGTACATGTGATGCAACGAGATTATGTACACAGGGTCCCAGTTACATCCAACAATAAAAAGTAAAAGAAAAACAGTAATAACATCTAAGATATGAACTAAGAAAAACATCAACTAAAAAATACACTAAGCATTAATATCATAGAAAACATTACTCCAAACAGCAGCACGAACATGAGTCTGTATGAGCAGATGAGCACGAATGAACACAGCAACATGAAACAGATCAGCAGCAACATGATGTGATTTTTCACAGCTATTAATCTGGTTAGATATTCATGAGTCTAACAGCCTCAGGGTAGAAGCTGTTCCTCAGTCTAGTGGTTCTACACTTAATGCTCCTCAACCTCCGTCCTGAGGGGAGTGGGGGGAAAAGTGTGTGTGCTGGGTGATTGAGAGAAGTCCTGCACCTTTGTGAGCTCTGCTCCTTGTAGTCTCACTGTTCCACATGCCTCCGTCTCATTCACACACATGCACACAGTCTAATTACAGCTGACTTTCATTCCTCTTCTTTCAAGTGAATACCTCCCCCTCTCCAAGTTCTCTTCCACCTGTTCCCTGTTCTCAACACAGATCACAATGTAGTATCTCAGTCATCTGAAGCGCTTTCTGACCACCCAGAGCCTTTAACAATTCATCTCTGAACTCCTCACAACATTCTTCCTCAGCTTCTACCTTTTGGTCTTCTCTGATTTTGTCTTCTTCATAACAGTCATTCTACACATAACCATCAAATGTTGTCTGGCCATGCTCTTCCCTGCCATAACCTTACAGTTCCCAGTCCCCTTCAGGTTTCCTCTTCTACACAGAATATAGTCAACCTGTGCACTCTTTCTCCACTCTATGTCCCTCCTTCTTTTGGAAATATGTGTTGACTACAGCCATTTCCATTCTCTTGGAAAAATCCACCACCGTTTGTCCTTCCTGTTTATTGTCCATGACACCAAAACTACCGGTACTCACCACTTCCTTATTCCGTTTCCTTCACCAACATGCTCATTCAGGTCTGCTCCAATCACTACACTCTCCTCCCGTAGAATACTCTCTATCACTCCATCCATATCTTTCCAAAATTTATTTTTCTCATCTACATCACATCCAACCTGTGGAGCATAACCGCTGTCAACATTTAGCATCAGATCTTCTACTTCTACTTTCAGACACATCCTATCTGACACTCTTTTCACCTCTATTACATTCTTTGCCAACTCCTCCTTTAGGACCACCCCTAACCTATTTCTCTTTCTATCCACACCATGGTAAAAAATAAAAAATACTGTAATAAGTTGAAACCCTGCTCCAATGCTGCAAGCCTTTTTTCCCTTCCACTTGGTCTCTTGGACACATAAAACATCTACCTTCCTTCTTTGCATCATGTCAGCCAGCTCTCTACCTTTGCCTGTCATTGTCCCCACATTTAGACATCCCACCCTCAGTCCTACATTCTTGTTTTTCCTCTTCCCCCTCTGTCTTCCGACACATTTCCATCCTGGTGGTCTTCAAATAACAGAGCACATTTTCCACTGGCACCCTGTCTGTCAACAGCACCGGGGACAGTTGTTAATCCAGGCCTTGACCTGTCTGGCATGGTGTCACTTAAATTAACTTGGATATTAGTGTTGGCATAAGTGTTTTACATTTGATGGCCTTCCTGACATAACCCTCACCATTTACTCGGACTTGGGATCAGCACAAGAGGTACACTGACTTTTGCTTTCTAGTGGCTGGCTAATGTTGTTGCCGTTTTGTTTTTATTTTTTGGTTGCTCTCTTCTGCAGAGGCTACCACAGTGAGCTATCCTGCATGAAAGATTTGTTTTACACTGGATACCCTTCCCATTGCAGCCTGGGCTCAAACCTGCAGCCTTGGGAATAGAGGACCATGGCACTGACCATTGACCTACAACAACATTTTGCTGTTGTTATAAATTATTGTCATAATTTATAATAACCAACCAAAAAGAACATAAAAGTCAACGTAGAAATATATCATCAACATTTAAGATGATGGATCTCTTTAGTTTGAGACACTGAGAATCAATTTATTCACAGGAGCCAAGTCCGTTGTTTTGTTTGTCTCGCATCTCTTTGTTGCTTTCTACACTTGGTGCTAACATGACTAAAAACACAATTAATTGCTTACATATTTCTTGCAAGGAGGCAACAATTGGAACAAACACAGACCAACACACATGTGCAGTGTCTTCATTCTGCACCCTTTTTTTTGTCCATGGAACACGGTGTACTAGATCAAAATGAATCTACACATATCAAAATGAGGCTGTTCTAATGACATGGAGGCTATAACGCTGTGTTGTCACTGTATTGCTGGCACGTTTTCTCAGCTGGACCCAAACATCTTTATGCTGTAAACGTGGATGATGTAAGATAAAGATGTCTTGTGAAATCAGTTGCTGAAAACTCATTGCTGAGGCTGACGCTGTACCCAAAGTGTGTGTGCATATCAGAGCACACTACCCTGCACGTTCAACATAACCGCATACAGATGATGTTGATATGGTTGTTTATTCTTGCAGGAAACAGTAGGTGTATTTGCATCTGACATTAAAGAAGGGAGTGAGTGCAGTTGGTTATTACAAAGAAGATGGCAAAGGAAGCCGATGCACAGAGCACATCTATAGACATCAGAGCGATGAGGCTATTGCTTGCTCACTTTTCAAACCTCAAATCTGCTTCTCCTCTTTGTCTGGCACTTCTGTGCAACGATAGAAAGGCATTGAGGAAGGGCAGAAAAGGTTGTAGAGGAAATCGCACTGCTGCTTGAATAAGCAATCAGTTCGGCAGCTACAATAACTGAGCTCATCATGTGAGCAGAAGAAAGTGAGTCTTTTTATAGTGGGTAAGATTGAAATCAGGAGAAAGAAAGGCAGGAAAAAAGTCTTAGAAAAGGAAATTGGGAAAAAGGGTGAGCAAGTGTGCAAATTTGAGGCGTTCCATCATCCTCCAAACTCCTGCAGCCTTCCTCTTCCCTCCTCCTCTTCCTCTTCCTCCTCCTCCTTTGAAGAGAGAGAGCAACAGCGAGAGTCACGCTTGCAACCTAGAGAAGATACGTCAAAAAGAGGATCTACAGAGGGGGGGGGGGATAAAAAATCCTCTCTCTTCTGCTGCCTCTTTTTGTTGCATCCTACAGGCAGCAAGGAGCAGAGAGGAGTGGAGGAGGATCCTGCTGGCATTTTTTTTTTCTGTGCTGCTTCCCTGCAATTTGCGGCTCTATCATAGTGCGTGGAGCGCAGGGAGAGCCGCCGAGAGCTCGAGCGGTGACATCGCTCCGCAGAAGAAGAGTGCCGAAGATCAGCCAGGATGCTTAACAACCTGACAGACACAGAAGAGGGGGACGGGGGAGCGCAAAGCCAGGGTAAGTGATGGGATGTGTCATGTGGTCACTTGAACAAATCAGAAGATCTGCATAAATCCAGACGTTCATATGCTGATGCATGACATGCTCTGCCGACGCAACAGCATGAAGGGAGAGCGTAAAGATGTTGCACACCCAAAAAAAAAAAATGTGCAAGAAGTAGATTTACATGCACAACCTGATTGGACCTAAGAGCGCTGGTGTGCGTGTGAGCGTCAATTGTACATTGGTCGGCCTGCTTGCCTCCGCTGCTACTGCTCTTACTGCAAGGCTGTTGTGACAGGAATAGTAATGTGCTCACTCCAAACGATGGATTTTGAGCATAAGGACATTACAGTTTTGCCCAGCACACTCACTATTACACACATAAATACACACTCACACACACATACACCAACCATGTAAAGCATTAAATTGCTCAGCCACCCAATAGATTGCTCATTCTCCATAGCAGCATAAATATTCCCTCTACATATGGGAATCAGAGGACAGACTGTATGGGCATTCACACATGCACACACAGGGATACACACACACAACCGCTCACAAATACTGACACTGAGCGACCACTGCTGCTAATCCCATCGTCCCCAGCTGTCAAAATCATCCCTGCATCAACCCCCTTCACTCGATCTCTTGGTCTCTGCAGGCTATCAGAAAACCTGTAGGCTGCTGGTTTGCGTGGATAACTGGGTTGTGTGTGACACCAGCACACACCTTCTCAGGCCCTGGAGAACAATAAACGTTTTTGTGACAAGCCAGCAGATCTGCATTAAATCATAAATGCAGCATAATTGATAACTGAAGCGTGATTACACTTTCTCTATCGATGCCTCCTTCAGAGTGAGAATAACGCTGCAGTCGAGGGTGTAGAAGTGTCAAAGCAACAGCTTCTCTATATGCTATCTGCTGCATGTAAAAGATTGTTGTATGTGTCCATATCCTTTTTTTTTTATCTTATTTTGGCTGCTCTTAAAACTGATGTTAGCTGCAGTTTTCATTTTATTTCTTCTCTTTTTCTGCATAAATCTCCCTGCTGTTGTCAGGCCAAAGCTCCAAAAAGTGCACAAAAAGACAGGTTGCAGGTGAGAGAGCAGTCACTTCTTCCGCTTGCTGCTTCTTCTTCTTCTACCTGTGAGGGCTTTATGATAAAAATAGACCAGCGCTGAAAACATGAATATTTAACTTAATGCGGGTGTCTCCGTTTCATGTAGAGGGGAATTACAGTAATGCACGAATACCTATGGAGTGTTAGGTTTGGAAACATCAAGACCCAGTTACCAAACTTTACATAGAACCATGGAGCAGACATTAAATATTTTAAAGCAGTGCTGTGCTTTTGTGTTTCTTTGTCCAACACCATTGATTTTTTTTAGGTTTATTTTTGTGTAAGCCTCCAGGTGAGCTGAGTGGCATTCTTATGCAGACACACATGCTCATTTTAAACTCTGTGTGTGTGTGTGTGTGTGTGTGTGTGCACGTGCACGTGCATGTGTGTGCACGTGCATGTACATTTGTAGCTCACCACCTCTGCAGCCATATATAGATGTCAGAAAGTCTCATTTGTTAACCTGTCCCTTTGAATTTCAGTCTGGTCTGTTGCATTGGTATAACTTGTGTGTACACACATGTTCTTGAATTTCTGTCTTGTGGGGACTTTGCATTGACGTCCATTCATTTATATAGCCTAACCCTGATCTTTACCCTAAACCTAACCATTGCTAGTTCATGCCCAACACTAACCCTAACCCATCCACAATTCACACCTTAATCCTAAACCTAGCCCCCACAATGAGATGTATCCTTATGGGGACCAGGCTTTGGTCCCAATAAGGAGCAGGTGGTCCCCACAATGTAGGAGCTTTTGCAAAATTGGTCCCCACAATGTAACCTGAAACAAAAATGCACGCACCCACACATACACAGTCGCACACACACACATACTGACACACACACTTTCATCCCTCTCAACTGAATCACAGCTTTACTGTAGCTGTGCAACAACCTGAATAACTGTTTAGTCATCAGCAGTATGCAGGGCAGCCTCAGGAATGTCAGACGTTGTCGCTGTCCGCTGCGCCGTGGTGCTGAAAGCTAATTCCCTACCCCCACCAGCTCAAAGGGCTACCCAGTGCTGTCCAAGGTACTGATTTACTGCCTTCATTACACGACTGGAGAACAGCGCTGCATTCTGTACATGTGGAAGTGTTTCTGTTTGCAGGATTGTATTATTATTTTTCTGAATCCTTTATAAGCATGCAAAGATAAATGGGAAAACTTGGGAAGATAAAAAGGTCGTAAGGGCACTAAAAGAAGTGTCCGGTAAATTGTTGCCAGGTTTGCATAGTCATGCGATGGCTAATTGTTTTCAGATTCTGGTGTGAATAAGCTTCAGACTTTTTCTCTTTGAAGCTGTTGAAGAAATGGCAACTAAAGTAAAACAGTCAGTAGCTGAAAGAGATTAATTGTTTTTTTAATGTTTTTTTTGTGTGTGTGTGTGAAGGTAAGGAAGATGAACTGTTACTGTCTGAAATATTTAATAGTAGAAATGAAAAAAATATGGACTGGAGACAAATGGTGCCATTGGAGGCAGGTGTTGAACAACACTGTAGCTTGTCATGTATGGTGTTTATGAATGAAAAAATAACCACACATTATATTTATGTACATAATTTAACCAAGACTGTTTAATACATTTATTAAATTATCTGATTATTTGATTCAATCATGATTATAATATTGATAAGCTACAGTAAACAACATTTGCTCAGACCACCAGAGCACGCAGCATTTAAAGTGCTCTATTCAGGGGAGCTATTGTTTGACAGCAAAGATTCTCAGTAGCAAGAAGGGATTTCCAGCTACTTCACCAAATGTTTTAATGTTTGCAGTTATTCCATCTGCATTCAAATGTTTCATTAGCTTGTCAGTTCAGTTTAATTGCTGTGGTTCTAATACATGAATGTTTTTATGTTTTGTTTTGTTTTTTTCCCTAGATTTGAGTAATTGCCTTGAGTTTTGCTTGGACAAAGTGAGTTGCTTAACTGGGCACCTGACGGTTGTTTCAGTCCAGACTAGGTATATTAAAGTGTCCAGACAAGTAATGAGAAGAAATGTTGAACCCATTTGCTTATAAACAAGACATCATACAGTATTTTTTTAATAAACATACACAAAAAGGGTAAAGGGTCACACATGTATGCACTGCTTGTTTCGAGGTAGGGTCGTGGGGGCAGCAGCTTGAGCCGGGAAGCCCAGACATGTTTTTCCACAGCCACTTCTTTCAGCTCTTTTGGAATAACTCCAAGGCTTTCCCAGGCCAAATGAGAGACATAGCCTCTCCAGCCTGTCCTGGGTCACCCCTGCGGTCTCCTCCCAGTTGGACATGCCTGAAGCTCTCTCCTAGGGAGGCACAAAGGGGCATCTTTACCAGACGCCCGAACCACTTCGACTGGCTCCTCTCGATTTGGAGGAGCAATGGTTCTAGTCTGAGTCTCTCCCAGATCACTGAACTTCTCCCCGTATCTCTAAGAGAGAGTCCAGCTACCCTACGAAGGAAACTCATTTCAACTGCCAGTTTCTGCGATCTTGTTTTATCTGTCACTACCCAGAGTTTGTGACCATAGGTGACACAGTAGGAATGTAGACTGACTGGTTAACAAGAGCTTTGCTTTACAGCTCAGTTCTGTTCCCTCTTCACCAGAATGGACTGGCACAGAGACTGCAAAACTGCAGATGCTGCACCAATCCATATGTCAATCTCACGCTCCATTCCTCCCTCACTCATGGACAAAACCCAAAGATACTTAACTTCTCCACTTGAAGCAGAACTTCACCCTCAATGTACAGTATTATTATTATTATTATGTTTATTTACTCCAATATTTAGCGCAAATCTTTGCGATAACCCGACTTTGAGCTTTTCTGACTCTTTACTTGGCAGGTGTCGAGGAATGTAATACACCAGGTCAGACTTTTCAGTCTATTTACCTTTTCCTCTTGTTGGTTTGGAGATACATGGAGAAAAGACACATTGATCAGTCAGAGAGATTCACGTTAAAAGTATTAGCAACATTTATTAAAGCTTTCAGCTGAAAGGAGACACTCTTACCCCACACCACAGAAATACAGCAAAAACCCAACTCTGCCTGGAGTTTCAGCTCCCTCTGTATTTAAGCACAAAGCTCCACCCAGAGACGTGTCACAACATTCTATCAGCATTTACTTTATTTTATTAAAAATACCTCAGGTAAGCTAACAAATATACATTTGTGATTCCATCATTATTTTTTCTTCACCTTTAAGTTTTTCTTCCCCTTCATTTTTAGGTTTGATGCTGTCTGAGTGAAGAATAAACACTTTCAGCTGTTTATCTAAAAGTGCTTTAGTATAAATTGTTGCCAGAAACTGTTTGAATTAAGTTATCAACCAAACTTAAGAGCATTGTGTTGCACCAATTTCATCCCCACACCCCGTCAATAAATAAATATGTACGTACATACGTACACTTATTTATTTAAGACATTGTACACCCTGGACAAGTCTCTAGTCCATCACAGGGACACAGAGACAAACAACCATTCACTCTCTCACTCACACCTAGAGACAATTTAGAGTTACCAATCAGCCTAATGTGCATGTTTTTGGTCTGTGAAAGGAAACCAGAGTACCTGCAGAAAAACCACACGTGCATGGAGAGAACATGCTAACTCCACCCAGAAATGCCCTCGGATTGGGATTTGAACCAGGACATCCTGCTTGCTGAGAAACAGCAGCTCTACCAACTGTGCCACCGTGCTGCCCTCCATCTTTATTGCAAAAATACATTTGTCTGAGATGTAGGGAGTTTCATAATAGTCAAAAGTATAATAAAATGACTTATTCTTTAAAACAATTAATCAGATTTTTCCACACGCCATCAGTACGCCCACCTCTTCTCTGCTCCCAGTTCAGACTCCTGGTCTGGACTATGAATGCAGTGGTAATGATGTTTTAGTTATAGCTGACTGCATAATACTGCAAAAATGCTCCCCGGGGCCCTCTCCGAGGGAAAGCAGTTGTTGTGCATGCTCAACGGCATTATTCTCTGTCTACCCACTCTGCAACTTGTCTGCTTTGAATGGAAAAAGAGAGGAAGCAGAAAGGCAACTGCTGGCTAAAACAACCACTTGTTATGTAGAAAGGCAACTCTCTGATTTCACACACACAAAAGTACATTTTCAGAAGTCTGGTGCTTAAGTGTATCATCTTCACTTGAGTAGACAGATCCAAAACCCTGTTAGCCTGCATAACAATGTATAGGCCAGATATATTTATTGATTGTCATGTTAAACAGGTTACATTCAAAGCAGAATTAAGCCTTTTATAGTGTTCTTCACTGTTCTGGAGATAAAGAAGCTTCAAATAAAGAAATTACTATTAACTGTTTAACAACTTGCTAAAAATATTTATTCTACATTAGACTTTTTGATTGTTTATTTATTAACTGTTATGTAGGAGTGGTGGCGCAGAGGTTAGAGAAAATGAGCTTGTGATCGAAAGGTTGCCGATTAAACTCCCTGGATCGACAACAGCGAAATGTGGATGGAAAAGATGAAACACACACATCTGCCTCCACCCTCATTTGCCCCAATCTGGGCCCTTGAGCAAGGCCCTCAACCCCCACCATCCGCTCCCCTGGGTGCCCTAGATGGCAGCTCTCTGCTCCACACAGAGGGCTGTGGTAGCTCGGTGGTCTGTGGTTGCATCAGGCTGGGCATCCAGTGTGCAATAAATCACCAAGTCTTAATAAGTTTGCTGTGGGAACCCCTGAGGAAAGGAGCGGCCGAAAGAAGAAAATAATAAATTACAAAGTAAATTTGTGCACAAACTCACAAAAAATAAGTAATTACATTTGAGTAAACACTTTTTTTCCCATAAATATGCAAAACTCTAAAACACAAAAGGCACCTGAAATTCAAAGAACAGTCATGACAATGCATTGTCTAATTAAATTTAACAAAGGCGCAAATTAATGAAGCATAGATGCTATGATTTACATAACAATGAATGGGTGATCTTTTTAATTGGAGAATGGATAAAATCAGTAGTGGGTGTCCAGATATAACATGTGACTATACATTTATGGGTTTGTCAATAAAAATCACAAGGGTGTAATTGGCCAAGAGGGGCTCTACTTCCTCATAGCTGTCTGTTGCCTCATAAAGTTGTAAGAAAAATACACTCAAATCAATATATCTTTTAAATACAAGTGAACTAAGATGCTGAACACTAAACTGAATGCAACATAAATATTCTGGTTGCCAAAATTCTTGTTAACACCTAATGTGGTTCAAATAAAATTCAGTCTTCAAGATTTCAGAGTGGTCCAAGCAAAGAAATAGATGGCTGGTTTTATAGAGGGGAAGTAGCGGTCAGCTAAGATGAAGGAGGGAAATGAATCATGGCCGACAAAGCTCAACCAAGCTGAACACAGTATCCTTCATTGTACCTCGCATTAATTTGTTGAAAACTACAGGTAAATGGAAATTGTGTGCACTCAGTAAGAGTCTGAGATGTAAATATTAACCCAGCAGATAATACAGAAGCTGTGCACGATGATGGATAAGATCCTTGAGGACGTGAAAAAGCGATAACATGAGAAAACGTTTGAATCGATGTTTAAGAAACTCGATCAGAAACATTTTTTGAACCCAAATTGGATTTTATTTCAATTTTTTGTTTGTTTGAATGGACTTATCAAAAGTCATCTTGCATACAGTCAGCTGGCTAATCAGCGCAAAATAAGTTGCTGTGTTTTATATCCATACATTGCCAGAAATAACAAGAGTTGGCCAAATCTGAAACAGTTTCTTACATAATTAGTCAAATTCAATGAATTTTGTCATTTTTTTTCATTACTTGTTGCTTGGCTACATGTCAAAAACTAAATGAAATATTGTCTAAAATAGATTTTTAAATACACACTTGAACCTGGAGTATCCACGCAGTTTTATATTAAATTGTGTGCTCCGACTATTCCAAGCCTATTATTACCTCAGTTTAAATCTTGAATGTAAATTGTACTTCAGGTCTGTGTTTACAGCACTGCCTCAGAGGATATCACTTCATGTTGGGTGGACTTTAGAACAAAATTAAAAGCTATTTACCAAAACAGTAATTTAGCCACAAAGATGAGCCTGTCTTTAAACTACCTACGGTCGTTTATAAAGCACCAGCTACGTCCCGTGACACTGAGAGGTTTGGTAATTGAAGCCAGAAGCAGCAGAGGTGTGTAGTGGTGTTGACTTAGAGCACTATACACAAAATGTGGGTCTGACTTGCACAGTCTAAATCATGTGGCCAGCTGGTCTTACAGACTCAATACATCAGATCCTAGTGCAGTGATGCCGGCTTGCCCTTCCATGACCTTTACAGTTCTGTCATTACCTTGCTTGGCAGCTAAGAGGTGAAGCAGCTGTAGGTTGACTTAATGTATCCACCTCTGGCCATGTGTAAATCCCACAGAAAACGGGAAATTGGCATCTCAGGCTTGGATTAACCTGTTTTGTTAAATGAGCTAGATGAATCTTAGTTATGTTATCCTTACATGGTTGCATAAACAGATTTTACTGTACAACACATGTTTTAATGAGCTTCTTTAATTGTATCTGAATTCAAACAATTATCTGAGCTGGCTATGTAAGAACTGTTGCCCCCCGAGGCTAAATCCAGTATGTGGTCAGTCAATTTTCTACTAGGGTCATCAGTTCAAGTTCAAGGATCTTTATTATCCCCAGTGGGCAATTTGTTTCACAGTTAGCAGGGACACAAAACACCCATAAGACATCAAGACACTAAAAGACCAGTACAGAAATCATCATGTTCTTTCAGAAGCCTGATCGCTACGGGGATGAATGAGTTTTTCGGTTCTTTCATCCTTCATCTGGGCAGCAGAGACCTGCGTCCAGATGGAAGCAACCTGAACTCACCATGGAGTGGGTGATCAGGACGTCCAGATGGAAGCAACCTGAACTCACCATGGAGTGGGTGATCAGAATCTGCCAGAATCTGCCTGGCCTTGTTCACTGACCTTGCCGTGTGTAGGTCATTGAGGTTCTGTAGGGCTATGCCAGCCGTTTTGCTGCACATCCTTTTACCAGTTTACTAGACTGACTAAAAAAAATAATTGAATAAATAAATTGCATATGTTTAAGTTAGTTTTATCTTTTGTAATGTTCAATATTAAACAGAAATATTTTAATATTTGTACAGTCAGATGTTGGGTTTTAATGTGGCAGTTTTTTTTGTTGTTGGTTTGTTTGGGGGCCATACACTTACTCGTGCGCTTTTAGTCACACCTAGTAATGCATGTTCAACTGGGGTATTCATCTTTACCGAGTTGTTTATTAAGCTTTTTTGTTTTGTTCTTTTTTCCCTTCTTCAACTAAAGTAAAAGTGTGAGTAAGGAGACCTTTTTAACAGACATTACTGTAATATAGAAACACGCCTTTTGAACACAGCACATAGGTTTGAGCATTCTAAATTGATGCTTAAACATTTTGTAAGAAGCATGAAGCGCATGTTTTGTCATGAATATAGATTAAATTATTGGCTGGTTTAGGTGCATTCGTGAGCAAATCTGCACAACAAGAATAAAGGGATTTAGAAAACGGAACACTCCACACCATTGCTTTCCTGCCACTTATTATTGAAGAGATCCAAGTCCTTCACGAGTCTCGATTTCCACCCTATCTGACAGTACCGTGAGCCGCCCGGTGTTTGGAGATAGAACCATAATGAAAAGCCACGTATTGATTTGCTCTCACTCACATAACTGTTTGTGGGCTTTTAGCTGGTTTGTGATGGTGACCGGCTTCAGAGGCAAAACACCCGCTTGGCCTTGGAGCACATCAGGAGTGTTACAGAAAAACTTCTGTCCTGTCAACCGAGGCAAAATGAAAATTAAAAAAAAGTTACTGCATCCCTGTATGCCTGTCTGTGATAACCACAGTCCGGCTCCGTTCTATTTTATTGGACTGTTTTCTTTCAACTCAAAAGGGAAATATGACCAAGTAGGTAAGGTGGATCACCATGGTTACAGTCTGGGCGGCTGGAAATATTTCATTTATTAACTAAATATGCAGCTTTTACACCAAGGTTAACTAGAAACTGCCACTGATTATTTATAAATTTATCATTTTGCAGAAGTTAAAAAAAAAGTTGTGTGTAACATTCAGTTTCACAGTATTTTAATCAGGAAATACCCTTCCCTTGCATTTCGTAAAGATGCCACGATTTAACTGGATACCTCCATCCCATTTATCACTTTATTTCTCCCTCAAGCTCAGAGGATAGTAATCACAAAAAGGAGAACCAATTAGTTTTGGATT